>CM050165.1:154322186-154469686 GCA_027410445.1 Discoglossus pictus
CTCTCCACCTTTGCTTCCTTTCCCTTGCCAATCTTCTTTTGCGTTCAATGTTGTCTTCTCCATTATCCGCCATTGTAATCTGTAATTATAAATACAGGTGTAAGATTTTTTTTTTTTTGTTTCTGTACATATTGTTTGTAGCTGGTCCCAATCTAAAAGTAAATAGAATTAATTAAAGAATGCAAAGATTTTAAATTCTTTTTTTTTTCTATCCAATAAATGAAACCATTTTTTGAGTGTTTTATTGACATACATTAAATAGCAATGGACTGCACATATATATATTGAGCATTTTTATTTTTATTTAAGGAGTACTGAATTATCAATTCATTACTAAATGAATATACGTTAGTAAATTAATCCAAAACAGAGATCAATTTTAAACCTAAAAAGTTACTTATATTGTCATAAAGAAGATCAAACATAAACAGATATTATCAAAGTATAGATGTGTTCGAAAAGAATGTTCAATTTTCTTAAAGATGCAATGAATGTAGATATGATGTCTCATTGAGGTTCTTTAAAAAGTAATTAGTTAAGCATATATATATCTTCATCTTTTTTTTTCTTTTCTTGTAATGACCAATTAAAATCTCCAAACCTCATTCATCTTCATTTTTGTTCCCAAAATGAAATCCTAAAAACCTCATTCATTTGCAAGTTGTTCCAAGCAATCTGGCACTATATAAGCACATTTTTTAATTTTTTTTATTAAAACTTTATTTTTGGATAGATGTTTATTCCTTAAAATATTCATTTTAAATAATATGCTATGTCGTTATATTGCTAGCTATTAAATTTATTATATAAATATACTTTCCTGAATTAATCATTAAGTGTCATCAATCCCAAATCATGCTAAAATCATATACCTGTGAACTTGCTGTTTTTTGTGTAAAAATCCTTACAAATTTACTCTCTGTCTTCAATCAGGTACAGAGATGAGTAATCTGTGAAATAACATGAAAAAAAGTTTTAATCATTGAATTCCATTCCTTCTTGATTGAATGAACTCCATGGCCCTCATTCTATTATCGGCCGTAAATCGGCCGCAAAGCTGCGATTCCTTGCGGGGCTCCCGTTACCTTGCAATTCAAATAGACAGCGCCGCAAGGATATCCCCTTACGGCCGGCCGTATATCTTGCAACCGGCCGTAAGCTCAGAAATCTTTAAATGCAAATATATATTCAAGACGGCACTGTAAAGCTCTGTAAATGCTCGGGATCATAATGGGGGACATGAGGATTAATAGCAACCCCCTCTCAAGCTTGCACATCAGCCCAAATCCGAGATTTCATTAACTGTTTATTTTCCGGCCGCAGCGTGGGCGGGTCTGAGGTGCTCAAAGCCCTCTGGACTTTTTCCATGGATATTTGACATAAATGAAAAAAAAAATATTTACGGATTTGAGTGTAGGGGAATGTTGTGCTATGAATGCTAACACCTACAATCACTTTATAGTCTCATCAGAGTGCAGGATGGCTTTATTATGTGCTTATTTGTGTGCCTGCGGGACCTTTTTGCTGCAAGTAAGCTGCGGCTCGGTTTTAGCCTTGCAGAGAGGGTTCCCGGAGCAATTGAATAGCAACCAGAATTTTCTTGCGGCCGAAACTCTTGCGGCCGTTTAAGATCAAAGGCTTTCCTCCGGCGCGTGAGGCCGCAAGGGAAAACAAGGCGCCGGCCGCAAGCCTGCCGGAGTCCCCAGCCGGAAGGGAATAGAATAGGCAAATAGCTTGCAGCCGGTCCTTGCGGCCCCGCATCTCCTCTGGCCGATAATAGAATGAGGCCCCATATATTTAAGTGCTTAGTAAAAAAAAAATTTTTTTTAAAGTCTTCTTACCTCATCTTGTTTTTTATCTTATTATTAATTAATATTTCCAAAAACAATATATATAAATGACCTTTAAGACAGATATATAAGTGCATGTTAAAAATTGTTCTTCCTTTTATTGCATGCCCTTTTTTTTTAAAATGTTGACTAATTATTAATTAATTGAAATATTATTATACATTAATTAATCAATAACTGTTATCCATGTTAGCAACAAAAAATGTAGCTTTTTTTGTTCCCTAACTCCATGATATACCTGTCAAGGTGATCTTTATGGTATTCAAAGGCTTCAAACATCACTCTCTGTTTTGAGTCTGCTGCAGAGCGGATGAAACTGTGAAATAAGATTGAAATCATTTGTATTATTTTGCTAAATCCCTATCAGTCAATCACTAGCAATACAGATATATTTGCATAGATGCAAAACATAAAAGCATATTCCTCAATGTATTGTTAAATCAAAACATTTTCTTGGTCTTGATTACTAATTATTAATTAATTAATATATTAATATATGTCAATTAGTCAATTAATTAATCAATAGTTGTCATCAATTCCAACTAAGAAGACTTAAATACATAATTTAATGATATACCTGTAAAGGTGCTGTTTATGGTGTTGAAATGCTGCAAACTTCACTATTTGTGTTGATTCAGCTGCAGCATCACTGAAACAGTCAAAAAAAATGGAAAGCATTTGCAATATTTGAATTATCCCTATTAGGCAATCCGCATCATCACGGATATGTCAGTGCATCTTAAAATATACATTTTGTTTGTGGTCCTTTTTTTTCCATTTTTTTAATATTACCAATTACAAATTGATAAATTAATGTACATTAATAATCATTTAGTCACTGACTAAATGTGTCAGCATTAATATATTCCTAAACTAAAGGCATTGTAATTTTTTTTTGTTCATTATGATTACTACTAATTAATTGATTAAATAATGTACATTAATAATTAATGAATCAATGCGTAAAAGTCTTTGCAATTTTTTTGCATTAATGTATTAATAAAGGTTAAGCTTTTTTTTCTTAATGATTACTACTTAATAATTAATAAATTAAAGTACATTATTAAGTAATTATTCAATTAATTAATATATTACAAACAGCTAAGCATGAAAGTATTGCTAAACTAAATCAAGCGTCAATTCTTGTTTTCTCAATTTTTTTAAATAATCCTTTTTTGTTTAATTAATAATTAATTAATTATTTATTGATTAATGATTATTAATGATTATTAATATACTGTACCTTTTTTAATTTAATACTTATCAATCAGTATCCTGAAGAGCTAACAATCTCTTTTGATTTACCAGCAGCAGAAAATGTCACCTGAGGAGAAAGTGTCAGTTCTGTGGCAAGTGTGCCCTATACTGTATATAGGCTACGTGCGCAAGACAAAACCGTTGTTTTAGGCGGTAAATTTGCCATTTCACAATCTTAATGTGTAAGTTACTGTTGTAAAATGACGCCGCTAGTCTATGTGTTACGCTTTCCGCGGTTATTTTCCGTCCTTCCTATTAGTATTTTTCTTACACATACGTGGCTGGTTGTGTTTTACGGTGGCCATTTTTTTTCTCGCTTAGGCGATTTTCGAATGGTGAAAATCATCTAAAACAAGTTCATTTCACCTTCCACCTCACTCACAGACGCCTTTGGCGCTCATTGCCTAAGTGCTCCGAGTTTAACAGCTTGCCTCGCTATACGAGGCTTGCCGGAGACGAGCGCCTGCGGCACTCATCGCTAAGTCGTACGCACCACGCAACGCATGACAACGTCTCGTAATTAGACAATTATAATATGTGATATAATATGTGAGGTAGTCGTGAATGTCCAGTAATCCAGTTGAATAATCAGATTATTGCAGAGAATAGTGATACCTTTTTTATTGGACAAAAGTATTCATAATAAAGCTACGAGCTTTCGAGAGATAATGCCTCTCTTTATCAAGTCAAAAAGCGATACTGATACTAACAGTAAACAGAATGAGATGGGAATGTTTTTTTTTTAAAAACAAGAAAGACAAAATTCATTCTCACTTAACTCTGGCCAATGAATTTTGTCTTTCTTGTTTTTCCATTTTTTTCCCCATCTCTTTCTGTTTACTGTTTTTATTTCATACTTTTATCAGAATCACTTTTTGACTTGATAAAGAGAGGCATTACCTCTCGAAAGCTCGTCTGTTTATTATGAATATGTGTGTCCAATAAAAAAGGTATCACTATTCACTGCAATACTCTGATTATTCAACTCTCTCTCTCTCTATATAGAGAGAGAGAGAGAGAGAGAGAGAGAGAGAGAGAGAGAGAGAGAGAGAGAGAGAGAGAGAGAGAGAGAGAGAGAGAGAGAGAGAGAGAGAGAGAGAGAGAGAGAGAGAGAGAGAGAGAGAGAGAGAGAGAGAGAGAGAGAGAGAGAGAGAGAGAGAGAGAGAGAGAGAGAGAGAGAGAGAGAGAGAGAGAGAGAGAGAGAGAGAGAGAGAGAGAGAGAGAGAGAGAGAGAGAGAGAGAGAGAGAGAGAGAGAGAGAGAGAGAGAGAGAGAGAGAGAGAGAGAGAGAGAGAGAGAGAGAGAGAGAGAGTTGAATATATATATATATATATAGAGAGTTGAATCCCGCTCCATGCTGATGATAGCCAGTAAGCTTGAAACAGCTGTACATGGATTGGATACTCAGCCTGTGTTTATTCCAACCTTGGCATTGCATTAAAGCTGTGTAATACAGCATGCATAAGCTTAAAGGAAGCCATGTTTGATGATGGCTACGGAATGAAGAGCGAGGCATTTGTGGACATATTTGTGTGTCCCAGCTCAAGTTCCCAGAATGCAGTGTAATAACAGTTTTTCTCGGAACTCTGATCTGGAAGCAGTTTTTTTTAACTTGCTTTAGACATTTAAGTGTGAACACAGATGTACTTTTTATTTACTGTACTACTGTATGGTGGAGGGCTTCTATCGCTCTTTTGCCCACCATATTATAAATGATTGTTGTGGTGAACTACCTACTCATAATTTCCACAACACAAGCTGAGATCCCGCTCCATGCTGATGATAGCCAGTAAGCTTGAAACAGCTGTACATGGATTGGATACTCAGCCTGTGTTTATTCCAACCTTGGCATTGCATTAAAGCTGTGTCATACAGCATGCATAAGCTTAAAGGAAGCCATGTTTGATGATGGCTACGGAATGAAGAGCGAGGCATTTGTGGACATATTTGTGTGTCCCAGCTCAAGTTCCCAGAATGCAGTGTAATAACAGTTTTTCTCGGAACTCTGATCTGGAAGCAGTTTTTTTTAACTTGCTTTAGACATTTAAGTGTGAACACAGATGTACTTTTTATTTACTGTACTACTGTATGGTGGAGGGCTTCTATCGCTCTTTTGCCCACCATATTATAAATGATTGTTGTGGTGAACTACCTACTCATAATTTCCACAACACAAGCTGAGATCCCGCTCCATGCTGATGATAGCCAGTAAGCTTGAAACAGCTGTACATGGATTGGATACTCAGCCTGTGTTTATTCCAACCTTGGCATTGCATTAAAGCTGTGTAATACAGCATGCATAAGCTTAAAGGAAGCCATGTTTGATGATGGCTACGGAATGAAGAGCGAGGCATTTGTGGACATATTTGTGTGTCCCAGCTCAAGTTCCCAGAATGCAGTGTAATAACAGTTTTTCTCGGAACTCTGATCTGGAAGCAGTTTTTTTTAACTTGCTTTAGACATTTAAGTGTGAACACAGATGTACTTTTTATTTACTATATATATATATATATATATATATATATATAGAAAACGAATAATACATTAATAAGCCCATTTGCATGTCTAAAAGGCGGGGACATGCAAATGAGAATACAATGTACCTCACTCTTTTAATCCAAAAATAGCAACTTTATACATTGCTCCCTTAAAGCATATGCCCGCTGTATTAAACAGCTTTTAAGCAAAGCATCGGGTCGGATTTTACACAAACCAAGAATCACTCATATACAGGCCTGTTTCAAGCTTTTGGCTATCATCAGTATGAGGTAGATTCTGGTTTGTGCAATAGATTTTGTAGGATTGGGTATTCCACAATAATCATTTAGTGTATGGTGAGCACAAAAGTGAGAAAAGCTCTCCACCGTACAAAGTACAGAAAACGAATAATACATTAATAAGCCCATTTGCATGTCTAAAAGGCGGGGACATGCAAATGAGAATACAATGTACCTCACTCTTTTAATCCAAAAATAGCAACTTTATACATTGCTCCCTTAAAGCATATGCCCGCTGTATTAAACAGCTTTTAAGCAAAGCATCGGGTTGGATTTTACACAAACCAAGAATCACTCATATACAGGCCTGTTTCAAGCTTTTGGCTATCATCAGTATGAGGTAGATTCTGGTTTGTGCAATAGATTTTGTAGGATTGGGTATTATTCGTTTTCTGTACTTTGTACGGTGGAGAGCTTTTCTCACTTTTGTGCTCACCATACACTAAATGATTATTGTGGAATACCCAATCCTACAAAATCTATTGCACAAACCAGAATCTACCTCATACTGATGATAGCAAAAAGCTTGAAACAGGCCTGTATATGAGTGATTCTTGGTTTGTGTAAAATCCAACCCGATGCTTTGCTTAAAAGCTGTTTAATACAGCGGGCATATGCTTTAAGGGAGCAATGTATAAAGTTGCTATTTTTGGATTAAAAGAGTGAGGTACATTGTATTCTCATTTACATGTCCCCGCCTTTTAGACATGCAAATGGGCTTGTTAATGTATTATTTGTTTTCTGTACTTTGTACGGTGGAGAGCTTTTCTCACTTTTGTGCTCACCATACACTAAATGATTATTGTGGAATATATATATATATATATATATATATATATATATATATATATATATACATATATATATATATATATATATATACATATACATATATATATATATATATACATACATACATATATACATATATACACATATACACACATACACACACACACATATACACACATACACACACCTTATATGTACCTGTTATTTATATGTATTTGTGTCATTCATTTTTATTAGTGGAACAGTTTGTGTGCTGTACATTAATATGTATTACACTTTGTTTAATTGGTACGCCTTTCCTGTTGGTGGGATGACTCACACTAACAACTAACTGTAGAGAGACTCAACCATTTTTATTTTGTATGTAGACCCTGCCCAGCTATGTGGATGGTTCCATCACAACAGTGACTTAATCTGTGCATATTCTATTGCAATCACCAGCTAATAAAGATGAAGTGTGATACTATTCAATGAAAAAGTGAAGAGGAAAATTGCCGCCCACATACAGTGTAATACAAATGGCAAAATAAATCAAGTATTTAATACATTTCACTAAATGTTTATAAAAACCATAGAAGAGATTCATTTTGGTTGAATGTAATTTTTTACCCAGTGTCAGTGGTCCGTTAAAAAATCAAATCGAAATATGCAGCTACTTGCAGTACTTTGCTCTCTCATTAAGGCCATGCAAATTTGATACATAACCTACAAGGCTCCTTCATGCTTAAAGTGCATATAAGCAGATAAATTAGATGTCTTAGTAGTACAAAGTAATGGCAACTGCCATATATATATATATAATAACTCTTTTGCCTTGTTCACTCAATGTAAAAATCAGATACAACCTAAAATATTATATTGCAAAAATACAGATTCCCCTTAGTGGATTATATAATAGATAATCATGTTACAAAGATGTCTGCCATTTCCAAAATAGACCCAGGGTCACAGACATAGAGCTTCATTCAATTGAGGTTTCAGGGGATCCGGTAGCCCGTAAGTGAGGTCGCAAGCTAATTGGGGTCTTTTTGCAGGCTCCAAACAGGTTACGAGTTACGGCCTTGAAAAAATTGCAATGGTTAAACCCGTAATTTACAGCCTCCCGAAACCTTTGATCTTTCACTTTCGCAAGAATTACAATGGCTAAAATCGCAAATCACTATTCAATTGCTCAATTTACCCAAGCCTGCAAATGTTTTCACACCCGTAAATGGCAAAAGAAGGAGAAAATCCTACCAGTGCTATAGAGCACCCGCAAGGGGGGTTAAACACCTATTTGTAGCACTGTAAATGCAAACAACAAAATCAATACTGCACTATAAATAACGGGGAAAGCAATGATAGACATTAGAATTAATTGCACAACAGTCTCAAGCTCGCGAATCGGCAGTAAATGACATTTTTTTATGTTTAAATTCAGGGCTAAATCAATCTTTGGTATCAATGAGTTAATACATATCAGGCCACCCACATGCACGAGAACAGTATTGGCATTCATTTTCGTAATTCTTTATTTTGCAGGTTTGCGAGTCTGATCTCATATCGGACCTCCAAACCTAATTGACTGACATGTAACCTCCATGTTTTACTGCCATAATAATGACTCATGTCTCATTTTCTATTGTCTGATTTGAAATGGGAGGTTATGGGTTTGCATAATTGATCATGTTCCCGCCCTGAACTGATACGAACCAGTGCATGGTTTATGGTTTCAGCTT
Organism: Discoglossus pictus; assembly: GCA_027410445.1. Classification (NCBI taxonomy): domain Eukaryota; kingdom Metazoa; phylum Chordata; class Amphibia; order Anura; family Alytidae; genus Discoglossus; species Discoglossus pictus. The sequence goes on from CM050165.1 coordinate 154,330,580, forward strand.
TGGGACAGTAACTTGCGGGCTTTAATAATTGAATAGCATCATAATCGGAGATGAACAGGTGCCCGAAACACCCACAGACATACGGATGTATCGATCGAGTTGCAGGCTTGCAATTGAATGGAGGCCATAGTATAGCTGCACAATTTGGGAACCAGCAGATCTTCAAATGTCAGTTTCCTTTTAAAGGATGTTTTTTATACTGTAAAATAAACACCTTTCAATATTATTCTTTATCTTACCGGCTGAATAATTAAGTATTAGTATATAACTGCCTGCATTGAATGCAATTTGTTCATTGTCTTTTCCTGCAAGTTTTGATTTTCCTGTATGCTATTCACGTCATACCATGCACATAATCAGTTATCATTGGCAAACTTTTAATGAGGTTTTCAATAATTATGTTTTACTGTGAACTAAATTATAATATGTATTCAAGGTAACGAAGTACTGATGACTAATGTTACATTGGGTAAAATAAAGAATTATATTGGATAGGGTTTTCTAATAGATGCCCTTAAATGATTTAGTAGCTACAGTAAATTGAGACCAAGAGGCCAAGGGCTTTGTAATGATCACCTAGAGATCACTGTAGGGCATTGAAAAGGTTTTGATTGAAAAAGGTACAAAAAATGTTTTGTTTTCAATGTATTAAACTAAGATGAACTGATTGTGTATTTTTACTACCAAAGGATTTTATTATAATCGCTTCGCATGAAGAAAAAATAATTGACGGTCCACTTGAATTCAGAAATCTAATACTTTTTAGAGAACCTCATAAATGATACATGTATAGCATAATTATATGTACAAAAACAAAGTCAGAGCAAGCATTAACAAATCTTACTAGATTTGTCTATAGACATGATAACCCACTCAGACAGCAGCTTTCTTTTTTTTTTTTTGCTCACTTGTCCCCTTCACAGGGAAAAATATCCAGTAGCATACCAATCGATTCTCATTCAAGATATATCCAGCTTCCACATGCCAGGCAGGTCTACCCTAAAAGGGAGAACCTGCAAACTACTGATTTAATTACTTGGCCCTATAGACTTGAGTGCTTCTTTCCTATCCTTCTCCAAACTCCTGCTAAAATTTCCATTGAGAGTGGATCGACCTCTTGTCTTCGTCTCCAGCTGGAGCCTGAGCACAGCCCAAAAGGGACACAAGCCAAAAGGCCTGAAAACTTCCCTGACCTCCATCTATCTGTGGAGATGTGCAGTGCCCAAACCATAATCCAAAAAAATCAAATATCAACAAAAAGTGCCAAAGTCAAATGTGCCACCAGTTGATCCCCTTCAGCTTAGCATAGGGAGACACCTTCCACATATCTACCATATACTTGTATCTTAGGATGTACTCTAAAGGGGTGCAGGGCTAGTGCTACCCCAGCCCTTAGCTGCAAACTACAGATAACATTTTGGGAATAAAGCTAAACCTCACTGATGAGGTCCAAGAGAGTCTGAACTATATGTCTAGGGTTTGTTGTTTTTCCTTTTCAGGCTAGAATATTTATCCATGCATAAAAATAATTGTAAGATGTAAAGATAAGGAATACTGCATGTATATCTTAATATTTTCATTATCAATGAATTTAATTATAATTGCTTCCTATGAAACAAAATTATTGACAGCCTACTTGAATTCAGAAACCTAATACTTTTTAGAGAACCTCATTAATGATGCATGTATAGAAAAATTAGTTGTTTATTATTAATTTATATTGCTGTTTTAGCATCCTTCCATATATACTGTATATAACCTGTGGTTATCCTGATTGGTATACTTTAATATAAGAAGCACTATAAAGGATGACTGCAATGCCATAGCAAGTGGAAATAGTTATTTTTAGTATGCACTGGTGAGAAATAAATCTGCTATCTAATTATATATATTAGCATAGAATAGCAATATTATATATATATATATATATATATTTTTTTTTTTTTTTTTTTTTTTTTTTTACTCCAGTGTTTGTCTCTTTCCTGACAGTGTGTGGATATTGGCTGAGAGACAAGTTTAAAGATTTTTAAGAACAATCAGATATATAATAATGGGCTGCCGCAACTGGAAAGCTTGGTAAACATTATGGGCCCTATTTAATTGTCCAAATCGCAAATTACATGAGCCCGTAATGGAGCCTGTAAATTTTACTGATATTCAATTGGCTACTTTTAGCTACTCGCATTCGATTTGCGATTTACAGGCTCAAAAGCACTGTGGGTTGTCAAAAACGTAACTTTGTCCTATCTCCTCCTTTGATGTTTCAAGCCTGCAAATGTTACCAGTGCTAAAGATGCACAATTACTATTCAGTTACAACAATTCAACAAGTCCACAATTACCTTTAAACCAGTAAATGGCAAATGTATCAAAGCGGTCTACGAGTACTAGATAGGACTCACAAGTGGGTTAAACACCTGTTTATATAACTGCAGCTGCAAATAAACACACAATCCTGTAATTTAAAATACTGGGAAAGCAATAAAATGCATTAGAATTAATTGCACCACATTCTCAAGCTAGCAAGTCTACAATATGCAATATTTTTTTTCCGTCATATCAATCTCAGAAATCAAGGAGTTAATACATGTCATGGAACCCGAATGGATTAGAACAGTTGCTTTAATGCTTTTTATTGATCTCTACATTTCTGGATTGTGAGTCTGATCACAAACTGCACTTCTAAACACTAATTAATTGTAGTTTAACTCCATGTTTTACTGACGTCAGGATGACGGTCTCATTTACTGTTGGCTCTGAGTAAAAAGTAACTTAGGGCTTGCTTAATTGATCATGATCATGCCCTGAAATGCTACTTACAGGTTCGTGGTTTGCATGTGGAGTCTGTGAGCATATAATTATGGGTTAGTGACAATTGAATACATCTAAAACAGTCAAAAGCTCAGTTTGGAGGTAATTACGGGCTTGCAATTGAATAGGGCCCTATGCCTGAAATGTTAGCAGTACAAAATCATCCAATGCTGCTTTGCACTGCAATAATACTGCATTGATACAAAGTCTGAAGAAACAGGGCACCTTTGAATAAATGTTCATTTTCTGTTTAAATTCTCTAAATGCTAACAGGCATATGGATATTGTTTAAAGATTGTCGCTAAAATATTTACCCTCGTCGTTTTTGACTTTGGGAACAAGCTCAGATGATAAATATGCATGTGTATGTGTCCTCAACAATTCCTTAGTCACAAAGCACCAACATGTATTCCAAAATGCGGATCCGAGACTGTAGGTTGCTTTTACTTTGTAATTATTTTTTTCTGACGTTTTGTATTTTGACAATTGCCTAATGAATTGATGAGTGCCACTAACAGGGCCTACAACACTAATGCTTTTGGATGTTTTAGTCTGTGAGCAAAACATAGGAGAAAGCAATAAACCCATTCTAAACTAACTGTGGCCTGGTGCTGTGGTGTTGAAATCAGTTGCATCAGAAACTGTATTATAATAGTATATATGATATCCTTAGGTGTCAATGTCAACATGTATCCACACAGATGATGCATAGCAATATTATTTATATTATTGAAGTAGAATTGTATTGTATTTTAAATGAGAAACTGACATTGTACTGTTTTGATTCCATGACAGATTAAAAAATATCTAGGAAGAATACTAATGGCTTCTGATGGCAATGAAGTGGTGAGTATCTTCTGTACAAGTGCAAAGTAAAATGTCATCTACTGCATGCCTTAATCAAATGCAAACATAACAAGAACAAATGGCTCATCAAAGATAAAACAAAATTGAATAACAACCAATAGGCTCCTTAATGTACATGTAAATGTTTAACAGAGGGAAAAATTAAAATAGATGTGTTCTCCAAGAGTCCTTAAGATATCATACTCTTTAGAACCTCTAGCCCTATGTACGTATATCATATTTATATTATGTTTTCTTATTACTATTGCTTGATGATTGCTATATTTTGTTATGACATCTGCAATTATTATGACATATTATTTTACTATTATATATATTGTGACAAGGATGGCTATTTTAACAAAAGGTTAAGCAAGACATAGATTTATGATGCAGGAGGCTTGTTTATTATAGGGCTCATAAACAAGGGTCCAGAAGTAGTAATTAACTTTAAGTAAAATAAAATAAAAATCTTAGTAAATTCTTACTAAACATTCAGGAACACCCAGACTACACCCGGGAAGCTTCTCTGCTCTAGAGTAATATAATAAAAAAAAATAATAATCCTGTCGTACTACTTCCAGCGGAGGTTAGCAGGGTTTGCCTTTTCCCAGAGTCTTGTGTCTTTTTGGAGAGCAAGCACATCAGTCTCCTGAATTTGGTAGTGTTAGTATTGCCACCTTGTGGATAGGATACAAAACTGTCTCTGGTATTTTGTATAGTGCCGTATTGTGGCCAGGATACAAACGGTCTCTGATATATGATATAGTGCCTCCTTGTGTCCAGGATACAAATGGTCTCTGATTTGTGATATAGTGCCACCTTGTGGCCAGGGTACCAGCCCACCCTTCTCTCTGAGTACCCACCCCCAGGGACCCTTGTAACAAGTACTAAGTGTACTCTAAAAGATAAAGTCTCATTAAGCACAACAGTCTCTTTGCTTGGGGTAATATGGAAAAACAAAAGGAATTTCTGACCTTGCAGTAATGTAGTTGGCCTCGCAGGTGTCTTTAGTCTGCAGCACAGGTCCTCAGCAGATTGGACTTGTTTCCAATAGCAGCTTCCTTGGTTTGTCTTTCTCTCTGATTCCAGCACCCACACTTCCTGTGTCTGTTCTCTTACTTTCTCCCAGACTCCATCCCTTGGCTGTTAGTTCCTGGGGATTTAAATAGTCTGCTTGTTGCTTCAAGTGCAGCTAATTGCTTTAACTCTGTTAACACTGGACTAACGGACCTGATCAGGGACTTGCAAGGTGATAGATACATTGGGCATATTAAATATGAAGGTGATAAGCTTCATTAAATAAATGTGTTTTTAATGAGGTTTTGAAGGACAGACAGGAGGAAAGTCTAGCGGAGCGAGGTAGAAAACCCCAAAGAATAGGGGCAACATAAGAAAAGTCCTGAAGGAGGGAATGAGAAGAGGTAATAAGAGAGGAGGAATGAAGAAGGGAGGAGGAGGGTGGGGGAGTATTTAGAGATTAGAGCAGAGATATAAGGAGGTACATTATTGTTGAGGGTTTTATATGTTAGGGCCATGATTTTAAATCTTATTCTGGAGGTTTAGAGGAGCCAGTGGAGTGACTGACAGAGAGGTGATGCTGACATTGAGCTTTGGTTATTATAGATGAGTCTAGCGGACCCATTCATTGTAGATTGGAGTGGTGAGAAGCAGGTGATGGTTAGGGTATCGAGGAATGGGTTGCAGTAGTCGTGATGAGAATTGATGAGATAACTAATTAAAATTTTACTTGTGTCCTGTGTAAGATAGTGACTTTTTTTAGATATATTTTTAAAATGAAATAGACAAGATTTGTTGGCAGGATCAAGAAGAACCCCAAGGCAAAACGGTTTAGGGCGGAGGAAGTGATAGCTGCACTGTCAACAGTGAGATATATGTTACATAGTTACATAGTAATTGAGGTTGAAAAAAGACTTTTAGTCCATCGAGTTCAACCTTTTTAGATCTCCTCTGTTCTGCAATATGTGGATTAATTGTTAATTGTTAATAGATCCAAAGGAAGGCAAAAATAAAAAAAACTCAAGTGAAACCTAGCAATTGCCTCAAAAGGGGAAAAAAATGATAACATATCTTCCTGACCCCAGATACTGGTGATCGGACTCCTTCCTTGATCAATATTCCCTCTCTAATTATTCAGGATAACCCTGAATGCCCTTTTTATTTAAAAATATACCCAATCCTTTTTTAAAGTTATCTATCGAATCCGCTGTCACCACCTCCTTTGGTAGATAATTCCACAGATTAAACACCCTTACTGTGAAGAACCCTTTTCTTTCTTTAAGGTGAAATTGTTTTACTTCTAATCTCAAAGGATGTCCTCTTGTCAGTTGAAAACCTCTTGGCACTAAAAGCTCACTTGACAAAGCCTTGTACTTACCCTGGATATATTTATATAAGGTAATCATATCCCCTCTTAGTCTTTCTTCATAACTTTGGCCCTCTATTCCCCTTATTAGGTCTGTTGCCCTTCTCTGTACTGTTTTTCAGCTCTAAAATGTCCTTTTTATGAAGTGGTGCCCAAAATTGTACTCCATATTCCAAATGAGGGAGTACTAGGGATTTAGTGGGAGAATTATATTTGCTTCCCTTGCTTTAATACCTTTCTTAATACATGCAAATATTTGACTTGCCTATGCAGATGCTGCTTGGTATTGAACACTGTTACCTAGGTGGTTGTCCATAAGTACTCCCAAATCCCTTTCAATATCTGATACACCTAGATTTGCTCCATTAAGAATATAAATTGCATGGCTATTTTTCCTTCACAGATGCATAACTTTACATTTATTCGTATTAACTCTCATCTGCCATTTATTCGCCCATTTCTCTAATCTAATCTAAGGAAATCCCTTCGGAGGGAAAGTTCTTCATTATCTGATGTAATTACCTGGCACAACTTAGTGTCATCTGCAAAAATGGAGGCAATACTTTCCAATCCTACTTCTAAGTCATTAATAAATATGTTAAAAAGGAGAGGACCTAATACTGAACCTTGAGTAACTCCACTTACCACATTAGTCCAATCTGAGTATGTTCCATTTACAACAACCCTCTGCTTCCTGTCTTTTAGCCAGCTCTCAATCCATGAGCAGATATTTACTGCAATTACTGTATCCCTTAATTTGCGCAGTAGTCTTCCATGTAGATCTCTATCAAAAGCCTTTGCAATATACAAAAAGACTACATCCACTGTATTATACAGTATTTAATTTCCCCATGTATTGGTTGCATTTTCTTTCATAAAGTAAAACATGTTAAAACTTTCAAAAAATAACTCCCAGTGTACAGATTATATAGCTGTATGATATTTAATTGGTTTAAACTCATGATTTATATAATTATATAACCCCTTTATTTGCAGATAGGGACAAACCACTTGGGAAATTATATGTTTAAAGTAATGTTATTGTGCAATAATAATTGAATTATGAATATCACCATGCAATGTTAAAATGTTAGAGCACTCTAGTTCAGATGCAACCAATTTAAAAATGTGCTTTCCATGATGGTACCCAATTCCATCATTATCAAGCTGTACACTCCTATTATGCCAAAACATATAACATAGACTGTTTTATACCGAATTATGTCTGTCTAATGTATGCAAACACACTAATCATGTAAAACAATAAAATAAGCAAAGTTCACACTTCAATCTTTCCATACAAATACTTATTTCCAGGTGATATCCAATTAAAAAATTATATGTGCATTTTTACCTCTTTTGAAAGTGCTTACAAATATTCATCATATTTGCTGCAGTTTTGTCTTTTTTTTGCATTAAGCCCAATTGTTTGTGCCACTCTTGTAGTGGCTTCCATTCCCCAGTCTCATAACTTACATATGGTTTATATCTTGTATAAGGCTGGTAGGTATTGATCATACCACTTTAATTTTTTTGCATTTTTCTAAACAATGCTGTGCCCCTAAATTGTTGCTCTGTGCTCAAACCCTCCCAGCCAAGATTTTAGTGTTCTCGCCAAGGCCTTAGATTCTGCCTACTACTTTGTACAAAAACAGTGGTTGAGATAACTTTTTAGAGTTTTCAAAAATATACACAACACTTTGTGAGTGATTGGCAACCTAATTCACTTGAACGGCTTTATATGAGTGTTTAAAAGGCCTTAAAGTGTATTATGCTTTTTATTTTATTTTAACCAAAGCAAAATGATAAAATGACTGTAGGAAAGGAATTAGTTGTATATTATTTAATAGTTTTTCAAAGGTATAATGGACTGTATATTGTTGAAAAATTGGCTCCAGAGAACAGGCTGGTAGCTACATGGGAAGAGCCTGAGTTATGTAGTGGTTATTGTGTAATTTCAGTCACCTATTCTCATCATGTTCTTGACTAATTTCCACATATTTCATTTTAGCAACTACATTTTTATCATAAAAGTATAGAGATATCAATATAAAGTGTGTTTTAATTGCAATTATTGCTATAGATTGCAAATGCAGCTAATCATGTTATAATAATAGAAGATTTTAAGTATCCTGAAATAAACAGGATGAATGAGAGTTCAGTTAAGCTAAGAGGAGCAGGTTCTTGAGTACACCCAGAGAACATTATCTGGTCCAGATTATACAAAAACCTTATAATCTACAAATTAGATTATAATTCTTGGAATTAGTCATCACAAAAACATTGATATAATATCAAATCTTGAAATCTTGAAACCTTTGGGTAACTGATCACAACACAGTCTCATTTCATATTGAATGCAAAAATTGTAAGGGACTAGTAAAAACTCTTAATTTTAAAAGGACAAATGTTAATGGTCTAAGGGCCATAATACAAAGTAACTAACGGGCAAATAACTAACGGGTAAAAATACTGAACATAAATGCACAACATTCAAATCTTTACTAAACATTCATACTTATGGCCATATACCATGTGGAAATAAAAGTTAAAGGAGTAGATCACATCCCATGATGTTTAACAATGATTTAAAGATCGAGATACAGAGCAAAAAGCAGGCATTTCAATTATACAAACTAGAGGGGACAGAAAATGCTTTACGTGAGTACAAGGAAATCATTAAGGCTTGCAAAAGGGCTATTTGATTAGCTAAAATTGAAAATGAAAAGCTAATTCTAAAGGAGAGTAAGAATAACCCCACCATTTTTTTCTTAAATATATTAAGAAGGCAAGAAAGGAAGATGTAGGAACATTACAATGTGAAATAGGCGGACTAATAAATAGTGATCAGGAAAAGGCAGATGAGCTGAATAAGTTTTTTTCTTCAGTATATTAAGGGAGGTACCAGTGGTTGGAACATTGCAACAAAATGGGGCTCCACTACCTGCAACAAATATTTTGTTAACGCAGGAGGAAATCTAAAAGAGGTTAAAAATATTTTAATAAAGCACCAGGTCCTTATGGAATTCATCAAATAGTTACTGAAAAAAAAAGGGTTTTGTAATAGCCAAATCTACCTTTCCAAGACTTCTCACCACAGGCTCGATACCAGATGACTGCAGAAAAGCAGTAATTATATCTATATTTAAGTAGGGACCAAGAGCAAATACAGGGAATTATAGACTTGTAAGCCTCACTTCTGCAGTGGGGAAGCTTTTAGAATATGTTTATTTGAACAAGATTATAAGTAGGATTCAACACAGATTTATGATGGATAGGTCATTGCAAAAAAAATCTAATTTCTTTCTGTGAGGAGGTTAGTATGACGTTGGATCAAGGCAACTCAGTGAATGTATTGTTTTTGGATTCTGCAAAGGCTTTTGATACAGTGCCACATGGAAGGGTGGTTAATCTGTGGAATTCTCTACCAGAGGAGGTGGTGACATCGGATTTGATAGATAACTTTAAAAAGGGATTGGATTTATTTCTAATTAAGAAGGGAATTCAGGGTTATCATGCATAATTAGAGAGACCGTATTGATCCAGGGAGAAATCCGATCGCCAGTATCTGGGGTCAGGAAGGAATACATTTTTTTCCCTTTTTAAGACGATTGGCTAAGTTTCGCTTGGGTTTTTTTCTGTTTGCCTTCCTCTGGATTAATTACTAATTAAAAATAAATAGTTGTTTAATAATTAACAACTAATTAATAACTAATCCTTATTTTGCAGATCAGAGGAGATCTTAAAAGGTTGAACTTGATGGACTGAAAGTCTTTTTTCAACCTTAATTACTATGTAACTATGTAACTATGTAACTATGTAACTATGTGAAGACTATTGAGCAAACAAAGAGAAATTGGAATTGCAGAAAACATCTGCTCATGGATTGAGAGCTAGCTAAAAGACAGGAAGCAAAGGGTTGTTGTAAACAGAACAAACTCAGATTGGACTAATGTGGTAAGTGGGGTTCCTCAGGGTTCAGTATTAGGTCCTCTCCTTTTTAACATATTATTATGACATAGAAGTAGGACTGGAAAGTATTTTCTCCATTTTTGCAGATGACACTACATTGTGCAAGGTAATAAAATCAGAAAATGATGTACTTTCCCTCCAAAGGAATTTGCATAAATTAGAGAAATGAGCGACTAAATGGCAGATGAGATTTAATACGAATAAATGTAAAGTTATGGATTTGGGAAAGAAAGAAGAAGGATGCAATTTATAATCTTAATGGATCAAATCTAGAGATAGAAAGGGATTTAGGAGTATTTGTGGACAACCACCTACATAACAGTCCCCAAAGCCAAGCAGCATCTTCAAGGCAAGTAAAATATTAACAAGCATTAAGAAGGGTAATGGAGCAATAGTTCTGCCACTATACAAATCCCTAGTACGGCCTCATTTTGGAAAATGGAGCACAAGTTAACAGAACTAATAATGGGAATGGTTAGGCTAAGCTATGAAGGAAGATTAACCAAATTGCATTTATTTTCTCTAGAAAAAGGCTCTAAGAGGGGAGATAATTGCCTTATATGAAGATATCCAGGGTCAATATAAGTCTTTGTCAAGTGAACTTTTTGTGCCAAGAGGTTTTCAACTGTCAGGAGGACATCCCTTGAAGTAAGAAGAAAAAATATTCAACCTTAAAGAATGGCAATGTTTCACTGTTTTTTTTCCCTTTGACTTCCTCTAGATCAATTAATAGAGATGTCGCGAATAGTTCGCCGGCGCACTGTTCCTGGCGAACATAGCATGTTCGCGTTCGCGGCGAACTGCGAACACATGCGATGTTCGATCCGCCCCCTATTCTTTATCATTGAGCAAACTTTAACCCTGCACCTCACAGTCAGCAGACACATTCCAGCCAATCAGCATCATACCCTGCCTTCCAGACCCTTTAACCTCATGGACAGCAGCCATTTTGGAATCATAACTGACTTGCAGTCTTACAGAGAGGAGGTTGAGTGTAGGTGATACTGAATCAATAGGGAAAACCATAGCTAGGCTACTGTACACAGTGTGCAATACAGTCCTGAAGGACTCTTTTGATCTCTGCTGCAAGGACAACCCTGTGTCTCTTCCCCCCCTTATCATCACCCTCACCTTAGCACCCAACCCTAGCACCCCTCACACTTATCCCTAACTCCTAACCCTAACATCCCTCACCCTAACACCCCCCACACTTATCCCTAACACCCCTCACCCTAACACCTAACCCTAATACCACCTCACACTTATTACTAACAGCCTTTTACCCTAACACCTAACCCTAACATCCCTTACCCTAACACCCATCACACTTATCCCTAACACCCCTCACCCTAACACCTAACCCTAACACCTTTCACACTTATCCATAACACCCCTTGCCCTAACCCTAACACCCCTCACACTTATCCATAACACCCATCAACCTAACACCTAACCCTAACACCCCTCACACTTATTCCTAACATGCCTCACCCTAACACCCCTTACACTTATCCCTAACACCCCTCACCCTAACACCTAACCCTAATACCACCTCACACTTATCACTAGCAGCCCTTACCCTAACATCTAATCCTAACATCCCTTACCCTAACACCCATCACACTTATCCCTAACACCCCTTACCCTAACACCTAACCCTAACACCCCTCACACTTATCCCTAACACCCCTTGCCCTAACCCTAACACCCCTCACACTTATCCATAACACTCATCAACCTAACACCTAACCCTAACATTCTCACACTTATCCCTAAGACCTAACACCCCTTACACTTATTCCTAACATGCCTCACCCTAACACCCCTTACACTTATCCCTAACACCCCTCACCCTAACACCCCTCACCCTAACACCCCTCACCCTAACACCTAATCCCCTCACCCTTATCCCTAACACCCCTTACCCTAACACCCCTCACACTTATCGCTGTGTCTCTCCCCCCCCCTTATCATCAAGGGAGGGGGGAGGATGATGAGGGAGGGGGGAAGAGACACAGGGGAGGATGATGAGGGAGGGGGGAAACAGACACAGGGGAGTATGATGAGGGAGGGGGTAAAGAGATACAGGGGAGGGTGATGAGGAAGGGGCAAAGAAACACAGGGGAGGGGGCAGGATGATGAGGGAGGGGGAAAGAGACACGGGAGGATGATGAGGGAGGGGGGAAGGATGATGAGGGAGGGGGAAAGAGACACAGGAGGATGATGATTGATGGGGGAGGATGATGATAAGGGGGGGAAGAGACACAGGGGAGGATGATGAGGGAGGGGGAAGGATGATGAGGGAGGGTGAAAGAGACACAGGAGGATGATGGTGGAGGGGGGAAGAGACACGGGGGGGATGATGAGGGAGGGGGTAAAGAGATACAGGGGAGGATGATGAGGGAGGGGGGAGGATGATGAGTGAGGGGGAAGAGACACAGGGGAGGGTGATGAGGAAGGGGAGAAAAAGACACAGGGGAGGATGATGAGGGAGGGGGAAAACAGACACAGGGGAGGATGATGAGGGAGGGGGGAGGATGATGAGGGAGGGGGAAAGAGACACGGGAGGATGATGATGGAGGGGGGAAGAGACACAGGGGAGGATGATGAGGGAGGGGGTAAAGAGATACAGGGGAGGATGATGATGGAGGGGGATGTTAGGTGTTTTATGCCCTTTGTGGATTAAAACCAGACTCTGCATCAACTATCAACCCTTATCCCTAACACCCCTTACCCTAACACCCCTTAACACTTATCCCTGTGTCTCTTCCCCCCCTTATCATCAAGGGAGGGGGGAGGATGATATGGGAGAGGGGAAGAGACACAGGGGAGGATGATGAGGGAGGGGGTAAACAGACACAGGGGAGTCTGATGAGGGAGGGGGTAAAGAGATACAGGGGAGGGTGATGAGGAAGGGGGTAAAGAGATACAGGGGAGGGGGCAGGATGATGAGGGAGGGGGAAAGAGACAAGGGAGGATGATGAGGGAGGGGGGAAGGATGATGAGGGAGGGGGAAAGAGACACAGGAGGATGATGATTGAGGGGGGAGGATGATGATAAGGGGGGGAAGAGACACAGGGGAGGATGATGAGGGAGGGGGGAGGATGATGAGGGAGGGTGAAAGAGACACAGGAGGATGATGGTGGAGGGGGGAAGAGACACAGGGGGAGATGATGAGGGAGGGGGTAAAGAGATACAGGGGAGGATGATGAGGGAGGGGGGAGGATGATGAGTGAGGGGGGAAGAGACACAAGGGAGGGTGATGAGGAAGGGGAGAAAGCGACACAGGGGAAGATGATGAGGGAGGGGGAAAACAGAAACAGGGGAGGATGATGAGGGAGGGGGAAGGATGATGAGGGAGGGGGAAAGAGACACAGGAGGATGATGATGGAGGGGGGAAGAGACACAGGGGAGGATGATGAGGGAGGGGGTAAAGAGATGCAGGGGAGGATGATGATGGAGGGGGGTGTTAGGTGATTTATGCCCTTTATGGATTAAAACCAGACTCTGCATCAACTATGTAATTTTCCGTGGGAGTTTTGACATGGATCCTCCTCCGGCATGCCACAGTCGAGGTGTTAGTCCCCTTAAAACAACTTTTCCATCACTATTGTGGCCAGAAAGAGTCCCTGTGGGTTTTAAAATCCGCCTGCCCACTGAAGTCTATGGCGGTTCGCCGGGTTCGCCGGTTCGCGAATATTTGCGGCAGCTCGCGTTCGCGGTTCGCGAACCGAAAATGTTATGTTCGCGACATCACTATCAATTAACAATTAATCCAATATAATCCATATATCTAAGAAGGTTGAAGTTACATAGTTACATAGTTACATAGTATTTAAGGTTGAAAAAAGACTTTCAGTCCATCAAGTTCAACCTTTTAAGATCTCCTCTGATCTGCAATATGATTAAGTAAAATCCTTTTTTTCAACCTCAATTACTATATAACCATGTAAAGTAACAAGGGCTGATCTACCAGTCGGGCAGGTGGTGCCTTGCACCAGAGCCCTCCTCTGGGGGGCCAAATGCTGTGTAATGTAAAAAAAAAAAGATTTTTTTTTCTGTAGAATGAGCCCCCCTGGGGACACCTATCCTTTTCCAACATGCCATGGCTGCCATGGGCTTCCATTGGGCCTCCCCTGGGCCCTCTGTTTGTGCTGGAAGTGTGGATCAGTTCAGAATACTGGAGATGTGTATCAGTGAAGAAGGTAAAAGAGCAATGGCTGCAAATTGGCAGGAAAGTACAGAGGATGGATAATGTGAGGGGAAGCAAAGAAGATAGGGATGGGTGCTATGTGAGGTGAGAACTGAGAGTTGTTGGGTGCTGTGCAGGGATGGATGCTGAGAGGGATAACGGCTGTCAAGGACTGGGCGCTATAAATATACATATATATATATACAGTATATATATATTATAAATAGTATGTTTCCTGTTAAGAATTCAGAGAAATACAGTTATTACACTGAATTCTGGGAACCTGGACAGGGACATGCAAATGTGCTGACAAAGGCTTTGCTCTTGTAATTTAATACCATTTTAAACATGTCTTCCTTTAAGCATATGCCCGCTGTATTACACAGCTTTTTTGCGAAGCTGAGGACCTGAGCTTTGCAAAACAAATTTGTGTAAAAGTAAGGGCATATGCTTAAAGGAAGCCATGTTTAAAATAGTTATGGATTACAAGAGTGAAGCCTTTGTGGGCACATTTGCATGTCCCTGCCCAGGTTCCCACAGGGACCCTCCACTCTCTAGCTCCGCAAATGTAAAGGAACACTTTCACTCCATTTTAAAAAGCATTAAGAAATACCTATACATTGTACTAGCTTTTTTTTTCTCCAGAGTAAATCATTCATCATTTAAAGTGCTGTTGCAGTATGATAATGCACATGTTGATATGCTAATTTGCTGCTGGGTGTGCTTGATAGCCTTAGAATGGCATTTTCTTTACCACCACAGAGATAGACAAGGAGACTGTAATGCTAATTGGTACCTGAAAGCAGCTAATTCATATTCATGAGCCTCTTTGCAAAAGAATCCAATACAAAAAAGGGTTTTAACTCAGAAATGACCCACTTTATAATCAAATGGGTTGCCCAATGTATGGATAGTTTTTTATGTTATTAATTTTTTTTTAGGTTTTCACTAGTCTGCGTATATAAAGTTATGATATTATTATTATTTGCTATGTTTAGCAGTTAGCCTTTCTGATTCTTCCACAACCAATATTCTAATCTATTGTTCTAACCACATACCACTGTATGTCATTACTGATCAGACTGAGGCATTGGGTCCATTGTCTTCAGTTGCATGCACAAAAACAAGGCATGCGCATGCCCATTTGAATGCACTCAAGACAATGGTCGCAACTCCTTTTGGGATAAAAAAAAATATTAATCTAATCAAAAATCAATTAGAATCTTGATTTTTGGGTGGATTAGAAAGGCTTACTAGCAGCAAAATAATGCAAACTTCAATGTTTACTGTATGTAAATGCATTTTTTTTCTTACATTTAATTTCTAAAGCACTAGTTATTATTAAGTTGGATTTTAAAGTATACCATATTTGGAATCTAACGTGCTGGCAGTCTAAAAAAACATTTCCTGTTTTTTATTGGCAAGCACATTTAAAAAAAAAATTGTTCCACTTTAAAAAGCAGTGTATAGGTTTTTATCCTTCACTGTACAGGTACAGAGTGCTGTACACTCAAATCACACGCTTGCGTACCAGTTTAAGAATCCATGCCTCTGTAAAATCCATTTAGCAGAACTATTTGATTTTTCTAGTGCATATAGTATATTCTGATACACCTTTTATGCATTTTAGCAAGTACGTATACATTGGTTTTGCATTAATGGAACAAATTATTTAAAAAAAATAAGTTGTTTGTGAAGTATGTAACAAACTAACAATATCAGCAGTGTGTGTATGTGACTTGGTTACTTCCTAATAGCTTGAAGCCTAAGATCATGCACTAATCTATTGAACAATAGAGGGAGGAGTGTGGGATGATAGGTAAAGTTTAGGGAATTTGTTAAAATATACCGGAGATTTTGGAATTTCACACCTACCCCCAAACATGCTCAGAAGCAGGCTGTCCTGCAGAAAAAAACAACTATTTTCTCTCTTACACACAGACATACACATAAACACACACCAACAACTTTAACAAAATTGTCATGAATGCCTCCAGGGTCCAGAAGAGCCTTCTAAAATGATTTTTTTTTCTGATTTAAAAACTTGCTTTATATCATATTTTTCTGCTTATGGACTCAAAATTGTAAACATATATATTGTCTTTCATCATACAGATGATGATCTGTTTAATTAGACTGCCCTACTTGTGTAGATACATATATACATAAAGCAAATCTCTATCTCAGTGTGTACTTGTTCCTAGCTCCTTGGCTATCTGGATTGAACCAATAAGTCAAGTTCCTCCATTGTAGATTCTAAGTAGGCATAAATAGGCACAGCGTAACTGCATGCAGCTATGCAACATGAAATAGATACAAAATCCACTGCGGGTAGAATATAGCACAACACAAAATATATTGAGTGTTTCTAAAGCTTTAAATGTGAATAGATATCAAGTTGACATTCTAATAGACATGGTTGACTGTATAATTTTATATGAATGACCTTGCTCACATATTCTGATATGGTAGTCATTAGAAATAATCAGTTGGCTGCAATTAGTCAATAATGGGCTGCTATAAAACCAAGGGAGACAGTAATCTCATTGAACAGGCATGTACTGCAAGGAAAAATATAGCACAGAAATGGTTCTATGTGAAAAACACAATTTTCAAAGATCTGGAGCCTTCTGTTAACTAAACATTAAAGCCTTTGGGCCTCATTCTATTAATGGCCATAAAATGGGCGCAAAGCTGTGCTTCCTTACGAAAGTGCTTTGCCCCTTATAGCCCTACGTCTACATTGCTATTCAAATGAAACTGGCCGCAGCACATCCATTCCTACGGCTGATCGCAAGCCATGTAATCATCCGTTAGCTTTGGCCGGCCTGGACCTGATCACTGGCCTTAGCCTGCAGATCAGAGTGCAAGCACGCCAAACTAAAAAGTGGAAAATAAATTCAATGCAGCTCTGTGCAGCGCTGTAATTGATAGGGGACATACTGGGGGACATGAGGATGACATGTAGTACATTGGCTAGCTGGCACATTGCCGCTAGCCAATACTGTTATTTGTGACCGCAGTCCGCCGTGCTTGGAGATCGAGTTGCTGCCTAGGAGGTCATCGACTACCCCCTATCTAACATTACCCCCTATCTATGCATAACCCCTATCTATACATAACCCCATATCTATAAATTACCCCCTATCTATACATAACCACCTACCTATACATAACCCCTTATCTATACATAACCCCCTATCTATACATTACCCCCTATCTATACATAACCCCCTATCTATATATAACCCCCTATCTAACATTACCGCCTTTCTATACATAACCCCCTATCTATACATTACCCCCTATATAGAATACATTGAACCCTAAATCTAAGCTAAAATAGAATAATTTAGACCACTTACCTTTGCAGATGTCCCTTCTGGAAAAAAAGGAAACACCTAGGAAAAAATGAAACATCTAATTAGTACAAAACATTACATATAACAAATACACATTATAAATACAGTATTGTCCCCGTCCATCTTCTTCTGTTCCCCGGATCGGCCCCTGGAAAAAAGATACATAACATTAGTACAACATATACACAAATACATACAACACGATGAACATTACACATAAAATAAATTAAACTTACCTGTCCGCGATGTCCCCGGCCTTGTAATCTTCTGCCCCGGCTGGGCTCTTCAAAAACCAGCGCTCTAAAAAAAAACACATAAAAAAAATAACAGAGCTCCCCACTGGCAGAGCTCCCAATGCTAATGAGGCTTCTAGGCCTTCTTCCGGTAAAAAAAATGGAATGACGCCTTCTGATTGGCTGAAATGGCTTTCAATCAAATTTCAGCCACTCAGAAGGCGCCAAGGTGTGAGCCAATCAGAATGGGATACACCCCTATATTTCATCCTGATTGGCTTACAGAGGTGTCAATCATTTTTAAACCAATCAGAAGGCACTATTGCCTTCAGCCAATCAGAATGGAATACACCCCCACGGGGTGATTGACTGAAGGCATCTGCGACTTCTGATTGCCTACTATCTGATTGACAGTGGCATGTATATATGATGTACAGAGAATAATGACAAAGGGCCTCATTCTATTAATGGCCGTAGGAGCTGCATGGCAGCAAGGGATGGCCGCAAGCTACTTCCCTATTCTATTCCCTTGCGGCCGAGGGTCCCCGCTGGCTTGTGGCCTTCTTCCTGCTTTCCCTTGCGGCCACCCCCGCTGCAGGGAAAGCCTTTGATTCCACTCGGCCGCAAGAGATTCTGCCGCATAGAACTACCCGACCCTATTCAAATTAGCTGGCCAGCCCTCCGTCAATCCTGCAAAACGGCTTAAAAGAGTCTCATCTTACATAAAACAAACTACCAGGTTGGAAGATTTGAAATAGTAGTTTTATCCTAAAAATTGCAATATTCAAGATCAGTTATCTAACACAGATTTTATTTGGTTATCCTTATTTATAGGTAAGATGTTCATTACCATGCTTATTTGAACCTTTGCTGTGTCCCATTAAATAATATACATTTGCTGATTGTTTGTAGCATTGAAACTTAAATATGATGACGGATGAGTCAAAGCCTAAAGCCTTTATTCAGCCTATTCTACCTACCTAAAAAGCTTGGCTTATTTAATCCTCATGATAGCGTTAGGCGGATCCCAGGCATGCTTGAATTTCTTTAGTGTTTCTTTGTCCCTATAGCACAATATGTGGTGAATATATGTGTAGTCATTTAGTCGTGTCCAAATCTCCGTGACCCTATGGACTGCAGTATGCCAGGCACATTTTGTGTCTGGTTTTGCTAATCCATAAGGTTTTCATGGCAAAGATACTAGAGTGGGTTGCCAGTTCCTTCTCCAGTGGACTGCGATTTGATGGACCTCTTGGGTATGACCTGCCAATCTTGTGTGACACTACATGGTATAGCTCACAGCTTTATTGAGGTACACAAGCCCCTTCATCACGATCTAGAAGTGGGTGGTGAATATACATGTATACTAAAATCAGAGAAAAAGTATTGTACAATTATCTTTCCTTGCTGCTTGATGCAAATGCTCATTTTGAAGAAAGGTGGTGAAGAGTTAGACGGATTTAAGAACACTATTATAAGGCAGTATTATTGAATACAAAAAAAGGCTACAAGCAAACTTTGCTGCATAGGTTAGCACATTTAGCCTAATTGTTATTTTGTAAAACACAGAAGTATTGCATATGTTTGCATCCTCTTGCATGTTACATCTGGCAGTAAAGTTTTAGTTCCTGTCATTTTTTTGCTTGCAAACTTGTTAATAATTAATTAACAACTAATGAATTAATAGTTAATCTGCATATTGCAGATCAGAGGAGATCTTAAAAGGTTGAACTTGATGGACTGAAAGTCTTTTTTCAACCTTAAATACTATCAGCCTTATTAAATTGCAATTCGGTAAATTTAAAAGGGCTCTATTTAAGCACACAGCATATTTTTTTTACAGAAGTTTTTAGTTAGTGAACTTCTATCCAAAAGCAAGGTCTTCACTAACTAAAAACTTCTGTAAAAAGAGAGCCCTTTTAAATTGACTGAATCACAATTTAATAAGGCTGTATGTAACTATGTAACTATGTAATATATGTTAAAATAGCAAATAAAGTAGGAATATAAAAAATAACACAATTGTATTTAAATGCTATTTTTTCAAAAGCCAATGTTTGAAGTCTATGATTCACAAATATTCACAGCTAAACAATTTAATTCTGCAGAGAGCAGCTTCCCTTTTCTACTGTAAATGGGTTTGGTATAATCTGTCCTTCGACTAGACCCTCCTTTTTCTAACTCCAGCCTTCTCTATTCCCAGTGTATGTGCACAATAAGAAATTTCCTCTCTCTCTCGTTTTCCTCTGTCCATTTCCTGCAGGTTTCCTTACGACTGAAGTCAAGCAAGAAATCCAGAGGTAAATAATTTCTCTTTCTTTACTGTGTCTGTTTTTTAAGTAACATTTATTTTTATTTTTGTGCAGTCACGAATATTTCTTTTTCTCTATTTATTTAAAATGATTCTTAGAACTGACAGCATTCTGGTGCTCGTTTATCTTAATCTATTGTATTTTATCAAGAAATGTAAAAAGAAGCATTGTAAAACTGAAAGCAAGAAATAAATACTTAACTTAGGTTTCCTTAGAGGGTATTTCAACATAAACTTAACAGACACATTTAAGGTTAAATGTTCTAAGGTTTCCTGTTGTTTCCAACTAGTTGCTAAATTAGTGTTAACCCATAAATTTATGGCAGGTAAGACCTACTTGCATATTAAGGGGCTTAGACCTTAAATTCCTTTAATATTTTATTTATTACGGTACTATATTACCCCTCTATTTTCTTGCCAAGGTTAAAAAAAACAATATAAAATGTACATGCAACACAGCGAGGCATATTTACTAAGCTACAACGGGGCTGTGATAAAGATGGAGTTTTACTAAGCATTCCTATGGGGGAAACTGTCCTCACTGCCCTTCACACCTCATCACAACCTCTGGGATAGTTTAGTAAATATCACTCAGTGTTTGAAATTGTCTGATATTAATGTATTAATATCATGGTTATAAATATGGTACATGGTTATAATAGTAATAGTCATAGCCATATATTATTATATCAATTATTTGCAATCATCACAAAAGGCTATAATAATAATACATTTATATAGAGCTTTTCTCCCTATTCTCAATCACCTTCAAGAGAAACAGATTTTTTTAACTAAATCCCCCCGCTTTGAAATCATAAATATATTAAATGTATTTTAACGTAAATACAGTGCTTGCATTGTTTTCAACCTTAATCCATTACGGAGGGAAGGTTGAGTACCAAAAATGTTGAGTACCAAACTTCTATAAGAAGTAAGTTAGCGGGATGAGTACCATGGTATTTTGTTCATCCAGACAGGTTGAGTACCAAAAATGTTGATTTCAGAGGAGGTTGAAACCCTAGGTACCACTGTATAGGCAGACTATTTATTAATCTTTATTACATATTGTATATTTTATATTAAATATTATTTAAAACATGACAATATTCATGACAATGTACAGATCATATTCACCAATATATTATTTTAATTATTTATAAAATAATTGCATATATTAGAAAGCAGAAAAGGGGAGATAATTCCTTTCGGTTTTTTTATGGGAGAAATAAAAAATATAGCTGTTTATAATGCAGAAGAAATGGTACAACATACCTGGTATCATAAGACATATAGGTTTTTTCAGGGGTTTTCTAATAATCAACCAAGCCTGTATATTTTTAAAAATGTTTTAGTGCATGGAGATTCATATATTTATTTTTGCTCGTATTTAATAATGTAGGAAGCATTTTCAGCATGAGTCGAAGAAGAATTTCTTGCAAGGACTTAGGAAATGCTGATTGCCAAGGGTGGATGTATAAGAAAAAAGAAAAAGCTTTCCTTGGCAACAAGTGGAAAAAATTTTGGGCTGTTTTGAAAGGCTCGTGTCTATACTGGTACACTAATCAGCTGGTAAGTTAAGCCTTTTCCTGCATTTGCTGCTTTGATATGTAATCAGACTAAAGGTTGTAGTGTCTATTGAAAGAGTTAGGCTTATGCCAGTGTGTTTTTCTTCTGTTCTATGAATGATTATTGTATGTGGAGGAGAAGAACTGTTTTGTTTTTTCTTTCTTGCATCAAACTGGTGCATGAAAAAATCTTGCTACATTGCATTAATGGAATCAGTGAATTTTTGGGGCATAATTATGTAAACATCACATGTAAGTTTTACATACATATGGACTAAACCTCATTGGAACAGTTTGCATATATTTAAAAGTGTACATACTAGTATGTAAAACAAAAATGCAGTTACATTAATATGTGTTACATGTCCTTGGAACTGGTTAAGCTTATGCGAAACATATGCATTCCCTACACTGACTTTTCATTTACATAATAAGTTATAACATAATAAAACACAAACAGCGAAAAAACAGGACAATCTTTCAAACTACAATTGATTAATGGAAGAGTTGGAAACTAAAACCGCAATAAACAAGACAGAAGTACAGTGGACCTTTGGTACTTGTCGTTAAATTGTTCCAGAAGGCATGAAGAGGGTCGAAAAGGATGAGTACCAAGTTCCCATAAGGAGTAATATAAACTGACTCATACTAGCACGATGACTACCAAGGTAAACAACGAGTGCTGTGGCATTTTTCCTTGTCAAAATACGTCAAATACCAAATTTACCAAGTTTGGGGTAGAAGAATTCCAGGGTACTACTGTATATTAATAATAACTAAAAAATAACAATGTTTACCTCAACTCTTCGACGCATGATTAGATCAAAATATCAAAAAGAGCGGTTAATAAAAAAAAAAGTATTTTCCCATGTAAGCTTTATGGAAACATAAAGATTGCATAGCTTCTTTTAGGTTTTCATTGATTGTAAGTACATTAGCAGTAACCAGAACAGGTGCTTGTGGAGGAGAAAATGGCTTCATAGTTTTAGGAGCAGTAGGCAAAACTATGTGACTAAGCAACTACATGTTGTATGCCTAGTGAATTAATGCAGCTTCTCTATATATGTCCATTAAAATTATTGTTAAGTGTCCATGGATATCTAGGACCTTAGAGTGTCCCCAGAGCTTGAAGTAACATTATTAAGCTTCAGAACTGGGAGTTTAATTCAGTGACAGGCAACCTGTTTTACTTGAAGGTTAGTCTATACAATTGGCCTCAACATTTGCCATTTTTTCTCTGATTAAAATGATTAAAGAGGTCGAAATTGATTAATTGGTAATAAGGGTAACTAAGAATAGTTATGGAGAGATAAAATTGAGTGTGTTATTGAAAAGGGACATGCTCTCCACTCCAGAGATCAGGCTGGAAGCTGCATGGTAAGAGTCTGAGGGAAGAATAAGGCTACTGGACCACTTGCTAATCACTCATGGTTTAATTAGTACAACTGATAAAACCGCAGTTGTACAATTCTGGTTTTACTTAACATGTCTGGGTATATTCACTAAAAATGGCTGCTGTAAGCTGTGTTAGATCTCAGTCTATTGCTGCTCATCACATCAGACTACTTCATGCAATTTATTAACATTAATGTTAGCATTTAAACAAGATCTCCAATGCACTCAAAAAATGTATTTTCAACTTTTCATCAGTATTTATTGTAAAGAGGAATTTACTAATGTGCAAAAGGCGGTGAATAATAAATATAGCAACATCGCAGCTTTTATTGAAATACCAATCACATGGAGTATAACAAATATAATACAAACATTCTCAATTTCTTAGAGGATATTGTTGTGAACAACAGATACATGTAACTATGGAAATAGGTATATCATAATGCTTCAGGTTGTGATTTGTTTTATATGCACTGCAGTGAGCTGAGTTCATAAACCAACATTAGAAAATACTGCAATGGTGATTATATCTAGTGTATTACAATTCTCCCATAAAACACACTGATTATGTTGGATTATGATGGCTCATAATGTGCTGCGTACATACTAGGTTACAAAGTAAATATGTCTACAACTTTTTACTTAATTTTTGTCAGTGCACTTGTCATGGCTGTGCTATCATATCTTATATAACCAGTTCCTGCTCCCTAAAAGGACCAGTAATCTCAGATATAACAATTCCACTTCATCTTTTGCTCATTTTAGGACAAGAAAAAACCCTGGTCCCTGACTAAATTTATTTTTCAATTCTAGGCTTTTGAAGAAGGTTGAAAATATTTTTTAATTTTTAAGTATTTATTATTTGAATGCACTGATATTATTCACAAACACAGTTGTACATTCCATCTTTAAATATGTAAAGATGTGTGGAAATTAAAAAAGAAAAATCCAGAAAACAGATAATCTTGGGGTTTTAAACATTGATCACATTAGTTTGCTACAATTCACATGATCCTCTCTTTAAAGAATCCAATTGCCAGTACCTGGAGTGAGGAAGGATTTTTTCCCCTTAAGACAATTGAAATATATTTAAATGTTTTGTTTCTGGATTATTTAACACTTTATCCACATATTACAAGGATTAGAAACATAGAAGTCTGTGGTAAAAAGTAATTGTTTATAAAGGTGAAAAGCTTTACCACAGTACCACAATAGCCCTTAGACAGCAAACCCTATACTATCAGTATAATGAGCATGGGGAATCAGTATCTCTAACAAACACAGCCTTCTCTAGCCAAGATGTGTTCTTTTTATCAGTCATAATTGTGTAACAGTGTGAAGAAAAGGTGGTTGGTGCATATACTTCAAGAGATGCTGTTCTACCATTTATTTTTGGAAGTCAGCTAGTATTAAGAATCAATGTCTGATTCAAACAATTCATAATCAAGGTTATCTGAAGGACAATTGACCCATAATTTTTAAGCCAGGCATACTTGTCCATTATAATGACAGTCCCTATATGAGGATTAACAATTTATTTCAATACAATCTATATTTGGTTAGTTCAATATAGGGGTATATAAACAGTGTATATAATCTTATAAAGTATGGTTAGAACAGTCTATGTATTTGGTTAGTGCAATACAGAAATGATACCCAGAGTGTATAAACAATCAGCTGTCTATTTGATAAAGTATATATGATTAGCAATATAACCTGTTAATCTGTGAAAGCCGTAAATAGCAAAATATGGTATAACAATTTACATTGCAGTTAGAATATAGAAATATAGAAATATCTTATGGACCGAAACAACAATGATTCCTTTATTCTATTTGAAAAATTGAAAACGGAAAAATATATTCCCATGTCGTTATGGTTGGACTATTCCACGCTTCAACGTACAATATGTAAGTCTGACTATAACCTAACAAAGGTAAGAGGACTTGCTTCCCTTGAAAAGTTGTATCTCAATAGTCCTAATTTCTGTATTTCTAAGTGCTTAAAATTGATCAGAGCTATGGAGGAAGGGCCAAAAACTCCCTCATTATTAAAATGGGAGAAAGATCTTCATAAAAGTTGGGAAGATGAAATGTTGTTTATGGCTGTTTCATTGACAGAGAAAAATATCAAATGTGTACATTTGAGGGAAACATATATTTTAAACTAAACCATAAATGGTCACTGGATCCTGCTTTTTTCGACAAAATATCAGGGGACTTATCCCCCAACTTATGTTGAATGGGATGTCGAGAGAAAGGGATGCAACTCCACATGTGGTGGTCTTGCAGACATATAAATACTTCATATATTTCGAATAACGAACTAGATATTATTTCTGATATCCTCTTAGTAGTGAAATGGTTACTGGAAAAAAATTGAAAAAGAAATTAAGGAAATTGTTGCACGCAATAGGTTAATTGAATTAGAGTCTTTAGATCAATCAAATGGCTTAAATAGGTCAACTAGAAATAAATGGATTTTGTGGGACAACTATATATGTCAACATAATTAGTCTCTTGCCATAGACTCCCTTCTTGATATGGGGTGAAATAGATTTGGAATCTCGTGTGTCAAGTCAAAATTTTATGTTATGTTTTTTTATTCAGTTTTTGTTTTGTTTTTGTATGTTATTTATGCTATTACCACTACACGGCATACTATTTATCCCATGTCCTGTACTTTTGTATGTATGTGTTTTGTTTAATAAAATAAAAACATTAAAAAAAGAATATTGAAATATATATTGGTTATATTGTATCTGTATTTAGGTATTGGCAAGCTATTATTTAGTTACTGGTCTTACATCAAAATTGATTACATTTAATAAAATGTACCGGTCAATTCAATCAATAATGATGTAAAACAGTTTTT
Source organism: Discoglossus pictus (assembly GCA_027410445.1). Taxonomy (NCBI): domain Eukaryota; kingdom Metazoa; phylum Chordata; class Amphibia; order Anura; family Alytidae; genus Discoglossus; species Discoglossus pictus. Next base: position 154,356,526 of record CM050165.1, read on the forward strand.
TTGATTGTGTGATACAAGACTGTAGTCTTCATTCTAATTGGGGCCGCAAAATAGCTGCAACTCTGCGATTCCTTTTGGTGGGCTTATGGCCTCGCGTAGCGCTACATCTGCGTTGGTATTCACATGTGCTGTGCCTCAAGGAGATCCCTTTAATGGCCCAATCGCAAATCATGCAATTGGGTGTGGGGACTTCCATGCTTGAACAGTATCACAGTCTCAAGGTTGCAATCTCTGAGAGTTGCTGTTTGCCATGATCTTCTTTTTAATGTTGAGCAGCAGGCCAACTCTTCTTTCACTCAATAGGACCTTGAGTTCTTCCTCATTTTCAGCCATCAGAGTACTATCATCTGGCTTTGGATTCTTCCTGTCTGACTTTACGCATGATGTATTCTGCATATAAGTTGAATAAAAAAGGTATAAATATATAGCCTCGTCGCACTCCTTTTCCTATCTTAAAGCATTCAGTTTTTTCAGAGGTAAACGTTTTCTGGAATGCTATTGCTTTCTCTATGAACCAGCAGATATTGGCAGTTTGATTCCCTGTGCCTCTGCAAAACCCTGCTTGCACATCTCAGTCCATATATTGCTTTAGCAGAGCTTGCAGGACTTTAAGCATTACCTTGCTGGCATGTTCAATGAGTGCAATAGTTCATAATTGGCACTACCTTTTTTGGGGATTCGTATATAGACTGACCAGTCTACTAGCCATTGTTGAGTTTTCCAAATTTGTTGGCATAATTCAAGCAATACTTGGACAGCATTATATGGTAGGATTTTGAACAGTTAAGCTGGGATTCCATCAACTCCTGCAGCCTTGTTATCAGGAAGGCTTCCTAGGGCCCATCTCACTTTATACTCCAAAATGTCTGGCTCCAGCTCACTGGATACACTTTTGAGCTTATGAAGGCTGTTAAGACATTTCTTGTATAGATATTCTGCTTATTCCTGCCACCAGTTCTTTATCTGATCTACTTCTGTTAAATTCATACCATTTTTGTATTTTATTACAACCACTTCGCCATAAAAGGTTCCTTTGAAAACTCCAATTCTCTTGAAGAGATCTCTTGAGTTCTCCATTTTATTTTATTATTTCTCTTTACATGTCTCTGTCTTTTCTTGCTATCCTCTGGAATTCTGCATTCAGTTGGACAAATCTTTTCCTATCTCCATTACCTTACACTTTTCTTTTTTCCTAGACTACTTTCAAAGCCTCATCATGCAGTCATTTTGCCTTCTTATTTTTATTTCTTTAGGCGATATTGTCTGCTGCTGTTTTCTAGACAATGTTACAAACTTCTGCCCAAAGTTCTTCAGGTATTCTGTCTTCCAAGTCTAGTCCCTTTAATCTAATATTTACCTCCACTGCATATATACTGGGGATATTATTTTTTTCCTATCTGTATAGTCTGATGATTTCCCTCTTTTCTTCAGTTTAATTCAGAACTTTGCAATAAGAAGCTCATGATCTTAGTCACAGTCAATTCCAGGTCTTGTTTTTCTGACTGTATAGAGCTCCTCCATCTTTCTATATTGTCATTCTACTTACTTTCTCTTTCACCACTACTAATTCTATATACATTGTGGGCATTTTAGATGTGTTGTAGAAAAAATGCTGGTGAGTCCCTCTCTACCTTGTATCAAGAAAAACTGGGGATGTTGTCCACAATGTGGATTGCATTTGGAAAGGCTTTCACAATCTTTGAGTAAAATCATATTGTAGATAAAAACATTGAGGCATTACCATTTGGACATATTTTTTTTCATGGCACAGTGGTCCTTTAAACCCCAAATATTATATTTTTCAAAAACATTGGGTCTGACTAAAAAATTTGGCAGGAAAAAATAATTAGGTTATTGTTTAATTTTCAATAATTTTTGAAGCCTCTGGATTACTCTACATTGGTGGAATTGTTGAGTGTGTGTGGGACATTTATAGATCTGAAGAGCTGTAGTTCGATTTCCTGAAACAAGGAATGGTTCAGTGAAGGGGAAAGGGGCAGGCTATTCATTTCAATTTAATCCAGTTATTAAAAAAAGGCTATGGACTTCTGCCTATTCTCTCCACCACTGATAACAACAAACACCCCCATCCGCATCAGCTAGCTCTCAGAATGACAAAAACACACAATGTAATCCTGTACATATAAACAAAGATTTCAAAACATATGTTTTCCCTAAAAACATGATTTATGTCCATAGCTTGCACAGCTGCTAATAACTGTTTTTTTTTTCTTGAAATGCAAAGGTCCTTTAAACCGCAATATATTGGACAGTCCTGTACTCTTTCTTATTTTTTCTAGGGCATACTATAGTCGTTTTACATTTAAACATGAAGAATTCAAATGCATTATCTCTCTCTGTTTCATACTTTCATAACAGTACTCAGATTTAAATACATTTATACAGACAAGGTATCTATGGTAACCAGAGCATTTTCAATAAGTTAAAAGAATACTTTGGTAATGTTTTGCATATTTTAGATTATTCTAATGAGCAGCTCATTGTAAAATTGGAGCATCATTTTTATTTTTCTTGGTAGAGAACAATTTAAAGAGAGCTAATACATTGTATTAGCTGAGAAGGTTTATATTAACAGCTTTCACAGCAGAGGTGTATTTTTATTTTTAGATGTCATCTGATCATTGCAATGTATGTGGATTAATTGTTAATTTTTATTGGATCCAGAGAAAGGCAAACAGAAAAAAAACATTAAAACATTGCCAATAGCCTATCACCTTCCCTCCTAACACGCACAACATTTATCTCTCCCTCCTGTATCACACACAAACCTTACACTGGATTCCAAGTTCAAGGACAGGGCCCTCCATTCTCTGCAATGTTTATTAATTTTGAATTTGTCGTCACTTGGAACTTAACTTATGTATAGCGCTACAGAATATGTTGGCGCATTACAAATAATAGTAATAATAAGGGAAAAATCTAACTCCTTTCTGACCCCAGGTATTGGCTATTAGATTGCTACCTGGATCGAAACTGTTTCTCTAGTTAGCCATGATAACCCTTAATGACCTTTTTGTTCCAAATTATATTTAACTCCTTTCAAATCGAATGTGATTTCACCACCAATTTTGGTAGAGAATTTTACAGTTTAACCATTGTTACTGTGAAGAATGCTTTTCTTTCTTTAAGGTGGAATCACTTTCCTTCTAACCTCAAGGGATGTTCTCTTGTCATCTTGTCAGTTGAATATCTTTTGGGGCAAAAGGTTCACTTGATAAAGCCTTATATTGACCCTGAATGTATTTATAAAGTAATTATATCCCCTCTTAGATGTCCTTTTCTAGAGAAAATAAGATTAATTTGGTTAGTCTTTCTTTATAGATTAGTCTATCCATTACCCTTATTAGTTTTGTTGCCCTTGTCTGTACTTAAAATGTTCTTTTAATTAAGTGGTGCCCTAAATTGTACTCCATATTCCAAATGAGGGCATACTAAAGTATTATATAGTGGTAGAATGATCTTTGTTTCCCTTGCTTCTATACGCTTCTTAATACATGCTAATATTTTACTTGGCTTTGCAGATGGCTGCTTGGCATTGATTAATCTAGGTGGTTGTCAACAAGCACTCGCAAATCCTGTTCTATCTCTGATATTCCTAGATTTGCATTAAGATTACTTGGCTATTATTCCAAAATGCATAATTTTACATGTATTTGTATTCCATCTCATCTGTCATTTAGTTGTACATTTCTCTAATTTATGTAAACCCCTTTTGGAAGAAAAGTACATAATTTTCTGATTTAATTACCTTGCACAAATTAGTGTCATCAGCAAAAATGGAAACAATACTTTCCAATCCTGAACCTTGAGGAACCCCACTTACCGCATAAATCCAATCTGAGTATGTTCCATTAACAACAACCCTTTGCTTCTTGTTTTAGCCAGCTAAACTTTTAATTTGTTTGACATGGCCTATCCTTCTGTATTGACTCCTATTTATAATCGTATTCAAATGGACATATTCTTGTATACTATCCCTTATTAATCCGTCCTAATGCCTCCAAAAACAGTTTTATAGCTCCCTGGATTTGCTCTTTGCCCCTTCTTAAATATAGATATAACATCAGTTTTTTTTACCAGTCATCTGGTAATGACCCTGTGGTGAATGAATCTTGAATCTTTGCTTCTGTTTCCTGGATTATGTGGCAAACTTCAGTCCAAAGTTCTTCAGGCATTGTATCTTCCATGTCTAGTTCCTTTAATCTATTCTTTACTTCCACAGAATATTCACAAGGGATATTATTTATTTCATATCTACTTGGCCTGATGGTTTGCCCTCGTTTCTTCAGTTTAATTTTCAACTTTGCAATAAGAAGCTCATGGTCTGAACCACAGTCAGCTCCAGATCTTGTTTTAGCTAATAGTATAGAGCTCCTCCATCTTTGGCTGCAAAGTATATAGTCAATCTGATTTCTATGTTGTCCTTCTGGTGATATCCATGTGTAGAGTCGTCTCAGAGGCTGTTGGAAGAGGGTGTTTGCTACGACCAAAGAATTATCTTGACAAAACTCTACTAATCTCTGACCTGCTTCATTTTGCACTCCAAGGCCAAATTTGCCAGTTATTGCAGGTGTCCTTTGGCTACCTACTTTATCATTCCAATCTCCGATGATGATAGTAACATCTTTTCTTATGACATGTTGAATGTCTTCGTAGAACTGGACAACTTCAGACCCCGTGTTGAAGCATAGACTTGGATAACTGTGATATTAAATGGCTATCCTTGAATTCGGACTTTCCTTTCCCCTCCAGACATCCGCAGCTGGGTGTCCTTTCGATTGTGGCACAACCACTTCCTTAGATCTGGTGTTACTTGTACTTGCCCTCTGCTCTTCCTCAGTAATTTGGTAGGCACCTTCTGACCTGAGGGCCCATCTTCTGGTGCCATATCGTTATGTCTCTGGTTGTGTCTGTCCATAAAAGTTTTCTTAGCAAAGATACCGGAGTGGGTTGCCAGTTCCTTCTCCAGTCGACCGACATTTGACCTGCCCATCTTGGCTGACCCGACATGGTATAGCTCATAGCTTCATCAAAGTACACAAGCCCCTTCACCATGACAAGGTAGCGATCCAGAAGGGGAAATATATATATTGAGACATAGCATGGGGAAAGCAGCAGTAACAACTGGAGAGTGTGGGTGCACCCATTTGAATATGTCCTTTTTTCACAGCCTATATTACTCCTTCATCTGGCAGGTTGAACAAAACAGACACAAGTGTGGGCAAACATTTTTGCAAAGATTACAATATTGATGGGGAATGCACCGAAAAACAAAATAATCATGAATACAAATGCATGTAGAAAATTTTAATCTTAAAATATGATTATAATCTGGTTAGGGAAAACCATTATTCCACCCATTAATCTCCCTATGCCAAATGTGTTACTATTTACAACCTATGCAGGCATTTGTAATGACTTTGCTGTACTTTACCCTACAAAGACATCCTTTTTCCATTTAATATAAAAGTGTGAGTGCTTTCTATAGTTTGATCAATATTAAGCAACATTGTGCTTGTCTGTACTCATAGGACCAACCTTAGATTTAATTTCAGAACAAGCTGTTCGGCTGAGCATGCTTGCAATCTAATCCATTTTAGTTAGCTGATAAAATGATTCTGTACTTTAGCTGTTTTCTGTTGTTTCACTGCTAACACGGTAGCACCCTTTTTTATTTTCTATGTACAGATTCTAATGTATACCTACAAACCAAGAAGCAGTCTATTGGCAAATGATTTTATTAACTCTTCAACAATTAAAGCAGTCATTAAAAATATGTCTAAATACAAATAATACATACATTATGTTTATAAAAATTGTTGGCTAGTATTATACATTCAGAACAAGATATGCATAGAGCATTTGTTAAAAAAAAATTATGGGCTTTATAGCACAAATCAATTAAAATGTTGTTCATTTGTGACCCAAATCTAGTCCCATATGATCAAAAACACTTGATGTTACCCACCAAGGAAAGGAGAGCATAGCAGAGAGTGTAGTGGCTCACAGGTATATTTAAATGTTTAGCCTGTGTGCATGAGATAGAGGTAAAGAAAAATAATGAGTTTTCAGTGGCGGAAATAAGAATTTTTAAACATTATGTGCACAAAAAGTTAAAAGAAAATGTCACATAACTAACATTATATGTTTTTTATGTTATAATATGTTTGCCTTTTCATAAGAGTGGTGGAAGAATAACTATAATTGTTTGTGAAGCACAATAAATAATATTAGCATCTGTGTAAGCCATAAACAAAAAACATTTTAGAAAAAATCCAATTTGTGAACAATATGTGTAGAAGAATTAATTTTGTCTTTGTTTCATCACTTCTAGATAGCTGAACTATAAGAGGTGTATTTTTATCAGTGGAGGCATGGGTGGGTGAGATGGGAAGAGGGAGGAGTTTGAAATAGTTTTTGATATTTGGATACAATTGAATTTGACAGCTGCCCCTGTCCCACACACCTTCAGAAAAAGGTAGGTTGCATAAATACATTCAGGCTACTTTCATATAAACTCACCTCTGACACAAATATATTCAGCAAAGTATCAAAAAATGTTTTTAAAGAATGTTATTTCAAGCTACTGATTCTATGTCATTGCACCCAACTCGCTAAGTGTAATGCTTGCTAATGACCCTACCTCACAATTATGCATCCCTCTACCAAACCACTCTGTAAACCTAAACAACCAATCACAACACTCTAGAACAACGTGTACACAGTAAACTAACTGAAACACTCCTGGCAGGGAAGTGTGGGGTGCATGGAGTTTATTATCCCTTCTGCCTACTCTACACATACATATAATTAAAGTAGGGTTGAGTTCCCTACAATAACCAATGTGAGTCTTTGGTCCCCCTTGCCAATCTTTTAGTGCTTTAGAGATGGCGGCTTTAAACACTGAATACCCCCTAGCCCCTAACAGCCTATGTGTACTAGGGTTGGCCATCACCTTCCAACACTATCTAACCCTAACTCTAATTAGGGTTAGAAGAAGTATATTGCACATATGCCGCCCCCCCCCCCATACATAATAAAAATTAGGAACTATTGGCATCTTTTGGGATCCTCATGGGGTAGGTTGAGGAACCCAGTGAGGCTCAATCAACTCCACAGAGGCTAATTGTCCACACAAAATATTAGGGGCTAAGGTGAGCTTTGTAAGTAGGAAGTCTTGTTTTGACTTTTTTTTTTGCTGAAATCCTGCTGCTAGAATGCTTAGGTGTGCCCAAACCTGGCTAACAACTAGCCTTTAAATCCTTGATACAAAAGTTCTATGTGAAAGTACATGTGTCTTACTCTTTTAAGACTTCAGGTATGTACTATAATATACTACTACTAATAATAATAATAATACTATAACTGCTTTCTGTCACTATTTTCTGTCCCTGGGTCTCACCTGTCTGCTTCAAGTCTTGTAATGTTTTGTGCGACTTGGGCCCTTCTTATCTGCTCTAGACAACCTATTTTTGTGTCACTTCTATTTTTCCTGTACCTGGAATTGTTTGTTCACTGCCTGATCTCACCCCTTTTGCTATGGACTTAAGTCTGCTTGAAACCTATTACAGAAAGTCGGGACATCACCAAGTTTATATTTCAAGCATAGATTCACAAATTACCTACTTTTTCTGAAAGATTAGTATTTGAAACAACAAAAATATTAATAATACAATGGTTGGACAGCTTAAAATTATTCAAAATATTAATTGTTTAAACATAAACAAACAAACATTTCAACAAAGAAAGGAAATTAGATTTGTAGGGCAATGATTCAGAGAGAATGTACTGTAAGTGGTTTCAGTATTTAAGCACCCAGACATATTGCTGCTCAGTGTTACTACCACATTGTGCTAGACAAGTAACAGGACTAGAGAGGAGGCTAATTTAATGCTTCTTCTTTTGATCCTTGTAGAAAAAACTGTGAGAAATGTCAAGACTCAAGGTGATTACTAACCTGTCAGCTTTCATATAGAGACCATATTTCAATCCACATTGTGTGAAAATCACATAGCAACATTATACTCATGGGTCAACAGCTCAAATCTGTGTCACTGCCAAGTAAATGTGCAAATAACTTGATATTGCAATATATCAAATATGTCTTCCAGTGAGTATCTCAAATAAAATGTTTTAAGAACAAACAGAACTACTGTGCAAAATTAACAAGCTTTCAAGCATGAAGACAATTATGTAAATCTTTCTCTTAAATATTAATTCAGTTTATTCAGCAAAAGATAGCTAATGATTTGATGCCAATAAGGATTGATCGTCAGTAAAACTTTAGTCATTTTTAGGTGAATAAGTAGGTTAAACACCTGTTCGATTAACTGCAGCAGCAAATAATCACATAACCCTGTACTTTAAAATACTGAGAAAACAATGAAAGGCATTTGAATTTATTGCACAACAGTCTCAAGTTCGCAAATCTGTAATACATTTTTTTGTTTGTGACAAAGAGAGAGAGGGCCCACATTAAGACAAGAGGGTGCACAGACAGAGGGTGCACACAGAGAGTCAGAGGGCACAGAGAGAGATGGCAGAGAGAGAGACAACACAGAGAGAGACAGCACAGGCAATTAAAGGTAATATATGATACTGTCACTTATGGCAAATTACTAGTCATGTATTATGCTTTCAGTTCATTCAAGATTGTTCTTATCAAAGTTAAAGGAACATCAATAAAATCCTACTCTTAGATTCGTCTGACGCTGTATTGTTATTGCTTAAAAGGGTTTAATGCCACTATAGCTTATAACTTGGTGATGTAGATCGTTCTATTTTTAAACCTGTACTGACTACTCTCATTGCAAATGGTCTGGAAGGGAACATAAGCACATTTTCAAATGACACATCACAGGAGGAGGAGGAGGGAGGAGATTAAACAAATTGGTTAACAGCTTTGTTAAATTAGATGAATGGACAAAAGTGTGGCAAAAATAAATGCCTTCCATAATAGCAGATGTTTTTTTTTCAGCTTACATTGCGGTTTTGCAACTCCCAGTGTGATGTTACAGACTGGCAAGAGTGAACCACATATTATTGTAACAGCCAAAATTGTGTACACAGACAATTTCTTAAAAAATATACTTGTTGCACAATATTTCATTGTATGAGTGGAACTTGCAATACGTCTAAAAAAATAGTTTTTCATTAGTGCATTAATTGATTATTTATTGCTCTTTCTAATTTCATAAATAGGAAGAATGCATTACAGTATACTTATATATGAGACGATAGTATATAAAAAATACAATTAACATGACACATATGTGAAATGCAAAACCCTTAATTTTTGCATTAATCTACATTGCTGATTTGTATGTATCATACGTTACTAATTTTGAACCATACAAAATCATGGTTCCTAACCCAAGAACTACCTGAGTCTGACTAAAATCATGATTAAGAGAAGGTCATACACATTCCTTTTAAATTGCACCCTGGAGACATTTATGATACATTATGTATGTAAGAGAGGTGTTTACATTTCTGAAGAGCAATACTTGCATTTCCTGATATATTCAGCCTGTGAGGGAGTGAGGGAGGAGGGGTGTGGTGTAAATTTCAAACAGATACAATTATTTAACAAAGCATTCTAAATGATGTATTCTGCATATACGTTGAACTAATAAGGTAACAATATACAGCTGTGTCATTCCTTTCTTGATCTTGAAACATTTGGTTGCTCTATGTTCGGTTCTGACTGTGGCTTCTTAGTCCACATACTGTACATATTCTTTCCTGGGCTATTTCAAAGCCTCACGAGACAGCCAGTTTGCCTTCTTAGGTTTCTTTCTTCTGGGGATATTCTTTGTTGCTGTCTTCTGAACAATGTCAAAGATGTCTGTCCAAAGTTCTTCAGATATTCTATTTATCATGTCTAGTCCTGTAAATATATTATTTACCAACACTGCATAGTCTTAGGGAGATATATTCTTTATTTTTCATCTGCTTGGTCTGATCACTTTCTCTCTTTTCTTCAGTTCAACTCTGAACATTGCATTTAGAATCTCATTATCTGAATCACAGTCAGCTCCAGGTATTTTGTTTGCTGACTGTGTAGAGCTTCTCCATCTTTGACTTCAACGTATAGTCAATGTGATATGTATATTGTTCATGTGTAGAGTTGTCTCTGAGGTTGTTGGAAGAGTTTACTATGAACAGAGAATTATCTTGACAGAATTCTACTAATTTGTCCTGCTACATTTGTACTTGACTATTATCTTCTGTCTTTTTTTTTTGGTGTGGTTTTATCTAGGAAGTGTTAACAATCCTTGTACAGTTGGACAACTTCAGCCTCTTCAGCATCCATGGTTGAAGCATATACTTGGATCACTGTGATGTAAAATAGCTCATTTAAATTTAAATAATTCTGTTATTCATTGGGTTGTAACTGAGCAGTTTTATGACCACCCTTCGATTGATTGTGAGGGCTACTCCAGTTCTTCTGCAGGATTTGTGTTTGATATGAAATAACCCAATCCAGTCCATTTGAGCTCACTAATTCCCAGCATATTAATGTTTAAACTTGCCAACTCATGTTTGACCATGTCCAGTTTGCCTTAGTTGATAGTTCTTGTCAGCCAGGTTCCTATGCTGAATTGTTCTTTGCAGCGATGACCTTTCCTTTCTCCTCCAGACACATCCAGAGCAAGGAGTCCTCTTGACTTTGACCCAACCTCTTAATTAGATCTATGCTAATCATATTCACCCTCTGCTCTTCCCCAGTAATGTGGTAAGCACCTTCTGACTTGAGGGACTTCTGACTCTTGCAGTGCCATAAAATTATGTTGGTTGTGCTTATCCATAATATTTTCTTGACAAAGATTCTGAAGTGGGTGGCCAGTTTGTTCCACAGTCAATTTGTCTGACTTCTCTGCTATGACCTGCTCATCTTGGGTGATCCTACATAATATAGCTAATATAACAGCTTCATTTGTACATTTATAGGAGCACTGTGGTTCAAACCTTTCTGTCACACATTTAAAAGAGCATGTTTTTTTACATTAGAAAGTGTGTTTTCAAAATGGAAAACATATTATTTGGAGAATGTTAATACTAAAGACAGACAGGCTAATAAAAAAGCAATGTGCCTGATCTACCTTTATCTTACCAATGAGTTAAGAGGAAGTGTAAACATGGGCTCATGGAGACAGTTTAGTTTGCATTTCTTATCTGATTTACATTGAATCAAATGGGAACAAAATCACACTATGTTGCACTAATTGTGCCCAGGTGAGAGGGCTGTGGCTTGACTGTTAAACTAGTATAAAAGGTTTGTGAGCTGTTTTGTGGGCTGTTTGCAATTGGATTTACCTTACAAGTAAAGGCTGATAAATTGCAGAGTGCACTAATTGTGCCCAGGTGAGAAGGCAGAAGTTAATATAAACAGGAAAAGGGACGAACTTGTGAGCTTGCAAACATTTTCAGTATCAAGTGCAATTCTAGTAAAAGCGTAGGAGATTAAAAAAAAGGAGGGACTTGACAGAAAAGCAAGGGCAGATTTATAGTGCAAAGGAGGAAAACTTTTTACAAATATATTATTTTATATTCTTTATTTTTCCCACAGAAATTTTGTAGAAAATAATAATAAGTCAGTCCAGTGGCAACGTGTACATCCTGTCATATGTATGCAATACTGGAACAGATGATCCAGGGTCCATACCTCTGTGAGAGGTGTGAGCATGTTGCCTCTCTGGAAGCTGAAATTGGAGATCTGGAGAGGAGAATTGCAGCACTTAGTGATATTGCTCCACTGATAAGGGGGTTGGTGCTCACTGAGCACAGTTTAGCTGGGCCTAGCATGAAGGGTGGAGCTGGGGCTAGGGAGGATGTCCAGGGAGGTAGCTGGGTTACAGTTACAAGGGGAAGCAGGGGGAACAGGAGGAGGCAGGCCAGTTCTGAGTTGGCAAACACCAACAGATTTGCCAGATTGAGTGAAACTGTTGGGCATGTCCATTCAGGAATGGCAATGCCAGATAGAGCTGTTCCCTCTATCAGCCGGGAGAACAGTTCTACTAGAGGAGTGGGAGAGCAGAATAGGCAGAGCAACAGACAGGTTTTGGTTGTAGGGGACTCTATTAATAGGAAGGAAGACAGGGTGATTTGTCACCCAGATCCCAGCAATCAAACCGTTTGCTGGCTCGGGTTCGTCATGTTGTGGATCGGGTAGACAAATTATTGGGAGGGGCTAGAAATTAACCGGCGGTCTTGGTACATATTGGTACTAATGACAAAGTTAGTGGAAGATGGAGTGTCCTAAAGAATGATTTTAGAGAACTAGGTAATAAGCTGAAGGCAAGGACCTCCAAGGTAGTATTTTCTGAGATACTACCAGTGCCATGTGCTAGCCCAGGGAGGCAGAAAGAGTTTAGGGAGGTTAATGCGTAGCTAAAGATGGGGTGCACTAAAGAGGGGTTTGGGTTTTTAGAGCACTGGGCTGACTTCTCACTTCGGTACAATCTCTACAGTAGGGATGGATTGCACCTTAATGATGAGGGAGCTTTTGTGCTAGGGGATAGGATGGTAGAAAGGGTGGAGGAGTTTTTAAACTAGTAGATGGGGGGAGGGACTAAATATAAGTAATGGGGTAGAATGTGTAGAGGGTATAAGGGATGAATTAACAACTCATAGGGGAGGAGATGGGGGGAGGGGTAGTAAAGTCTATAGGGAGGTAGTACTAAGTAACTCAAGTACAGTGGCAGGCACTTCAGAACTACAGACTCATAACATAAGGTGTATGCTTGCTAATGCCAGAAGCTTGCCAGGAAAAATGGGAGAGTTAGAATTATTAGCAATTAATGAAAAATGGGATTTAATAAGCATTACTGAAACATGGTGGGATGAATATTATGACTGGACTGTTAATCTGGATGGTTATAACCTATTTAGGAAAGATAGAGGCAATGGTAAAAGATGAGGAGGGATTTGTCCGAGTGATAAAGCTGAATGTTTGTGGGTATAGTTAAATAGGAGAGCAGCAAATTCCAAAAAAATAATAGTAAGCGCATGCTATAAACCCCCAAATATAGCTGAAAGTGAGGAAATACAATTATTGTTACAGATTGGAAATGCAGCTAAGCATTGGCAAGTTCTGATAATGGGAGATTTTAATTACCCTGAAATAAACTGGATAAATAAGACCAGCAGTTCAGCTAAGGGGAGCAGGTTCTTGAGTAAAATCAGTGATCATTATCTGGCCCAGGTTATATATAAGAGCCTACTAGAAATGAAGCTATCTTAGATTTAGTCATCACAAATAATATTGATATAGTATCAAATGTTGGAATAGGGCAACCTTTGGGAAACAGTGATCACAACACAGTCTCATTTGAGATTGAATTAAAAAAACTAAATTTTAAGGGGCCAACAAAAAGACATTTTAATGGTCTAAGGGCAGCAATACAAAGTATAGACTGGGACAGAGAACTGATAGGTAAAAACACTGAACATAAATGGACAACATTTAAATCCTTACTAAATATACATACACTTTGGCATATACCATGTGGGAATAAAAGTAAAAGGAGTAAACCCCATCCAATGTGGCTTAACAATGATTTAAAGATCAAGATAAGGAGTAAAAAGAAGGCATTTCAATTATACAAACAAGATGGGACAGACTGCTTTATGGGAGAACAAGGAAATCAACAAGGCTTGCAAAAGCGCTATTAGACTGGCTAAAATAGAAAATGAAAAATGAATTGCAAAAGAGAGTAAGACTAACCCTAAAATATTTTTTAAGTATATTAATGGGAAGAAGGAGAGGAAGGAAGCTATAGGAACATTAGAATGTGAAACAGGCCATCTGAAAATTATTGACCAGGAAAAGGCAGATGAGCTAAATAGGTTATTTTCTCCGGTATACACAAGGGAGGTACCAGTGGTTGGGACACTGCAACATAATGGGGCTACACTACCTTTGCCAAAAAGTTGGTTAACACAGGAAATATTCCAAAAGAGGTTGGAAAAAATAAATGTTAATAAAGCCCCGGTGCCATGACCTGCTCTTTGAGTGAGATATGAAAGGCACTCCCTGCTCCTATTTACTACAGTAATGGCTCTGTTGGGATGACTCTGGACTGAATGATGGATGCAGCCAGCCGTGGCAGGGCTCTCCCCATCATTAGCAGTGCCCAGAGATGCTTCTAGAGATCTACAGTAAGTCTGGATCAGACATTACTGTAGCAGACTGCTAGCTTGGACAATAATTCACTCCAACATCATAATCATGATGGAAAAAAGTAAGAGACCTTTATTTTACATTGGACAGGTAATATGCAGTCATCATCAAAGATCTGGGGGTGGCTAACCTTTAGGACGCCCTCCTGTACAGATGCTGACCCATAGTAACTGGTCTCTGAGACTTCCTATTAGTCCTGGAAATGGGCTAAGGGAAATCCCTGGGAACGGCCAGCCTTGTCCCCAAAGCCGCCCCCCTGGGCGTGGCTAAGGTGCTCATTTGAAGACTGACTGGCGACCTGTGAACATCTCCCAGATGGATAGTTAGCCCCTCAAGTGAAGGCCAGGAAACCCTGTCAGATCTGCCCCTGAGAGGTGCCTCAATGTCTGGAAAGACCCCTTTATTCTGACTGTTATCACTCCAGTGTGTTTACCTGGGTGATAACCTGGGAGACCAGATGATTGACCTCCTTATGTGTCGCAATATGTACAGAGATGGCTACCCCCAGTACAATATGGCTGCTTCACTCCTCATCCCTTTATCATAGTCAGGTTAACAGATTTTACTAGCCAATGCGTAAAGGCGCACATAATCATAACCTGCTTATGTGGAATAGTACTTTATTACGGGTATGTTATGTGTCCTCTTAGCTCTATTGTCTCACCTGTTTTCGTCACTTAGTCTCAGGGTCTGTAACCCCTGTTCCCTGGTACTGAAGGGTAGACACTGGATACCACACCAATCCACTTCATGCGTAATTGTCAACTTTATTAGTGATGATTAGTGATGTCCCGAACAGTTTGCCGGAGAACTATTTGCGGCGATTTTCGCATGTTCGCGTTCGCAACGAACGGCGAACATATGCGCTTTTCGGTCCGCCCCCTATTCTTTATCATTGAGGAAACTTTGACCCTGCACCTTACAGTCAGCAGACACATTCCAGCCAATCAGCAGCATACCTTCCATCTGTATGACAGCCTCCATTTTAGAATCATTCTGTAGCTGCATTCGTTGAGAGAGGAGACATATTCTACCTGCTCTTGATTTAATAGGGAAATAGATAGCCAGGCTGTGTATTTAGCTTTAAATACACACCTGAAGGACTCCTTTGATATCTGCTGCAAGGACAGCAACCCAAAAAGCCCTTTTTAGGGCTAGAACATCATTTATTTTATTTTATTATTTCTTTCTGCTGATTTAATAGGGAAATAGATAGCCAGGCTGTGTATTTAGCTTTAACTACACACCTGAAGGACTCCTTTGATATCTGCTGCAAGGACAGCAACCCAAAAAGCCCTTTTTATTTTATTTTATTATTTTTTTCTGTGTAATCTAATTGCATATGCCTGACTGCTAGCATGTGTGTGAGGCCTAATGCATCTAGTCTGCCAAATTTTGCCAGAGCACAGTGACACTCAGATCTAGTGCAACCGTAGTGTGCAGTGAAATAAAACAACCTTTTTTTTACTGTAATCGATTGAATATCAGTAGCCTGCCTACAGGTGTGTGTGTGAGGCCTATTGCATCTAGTCTGCCAACTTTTGCCAGTGCACAGTGACACTCATATCTAGTGCACCGTAGTGTGCAGTGAAATAAAACAACCCTTTTTTTACTGTAATCGATTGATTATCAGTAGCCTGCCTAAAGGCGTGTGTGTGAGGCCTATTTCATCTAGTCTGCCAACTTTTGCCAGTGCACAGTGACACTCATATCTAGTGCAACCGTAGTGTGCAGTGAAATATAACAACCCTTTTTTTATTGTAATCGATTAAATATGAGTAGCCTGCCTAAAGGCGTGTGTGTGAGGCAAATTGCATCTAGTCTTCCAACTTTTGCCAGTGCGCAGTGACACTCATATCTAGTGCCACCGTAATGTGCAGTTAAATAAAACAACCCTTTTTTTCTGTAATCGATTGAATATCAGTAGCCTGCCTACAGGCGTGTGTGTGAGGCCTATTGCATCTACTCTTCCAACTTTTGCCAGTGCACAGTGACACTCATATCTAGTGCAACCGTAGTGTGCAGTGAAATAAAACAACCCTTTTTTTACTGTAATCGATTGAATATCAGTTGGTGGCCTACAGGCGTGTGTGTGAGGCCTATTGCATCGAGTCTGCCAAATTTTGCCAGTGCACAGTGACACTCATATCTGGTGTCACAGTAGCTTGCACGCATAGTACCACTAATCGTAAAAAAAATGACAGGCAGAGGCAGGCCACCCCGTCGTCATCGTGGTGCTGTGATTCCCTTTGGCCCTAGAATAATGCCCAGTTTTCAGAGGCAACGTACCCTGAACTTGAACAATTCTGAGGACATGGTTGACTGGCTAACACAGGACACCCAATCTTCTACAGCTTCCGCTCGGAACATAGTCACACCATCCTCCTCCAGCTTACCTTCGGGGCACCTCTCCAGTTACCACTCGCCCGCCACCACCAACACTAGCACCACAGCCGCTTCAATGATCTGTCAGCAGAGTTATTTACAGATCCGTTGGAAGAAATTAGTGATGCACAAACATTAGTGCCAGAGGATAATGATGTGGCGAACATAAAAATTTCGGTTCGCGAACCAACGAACCCGGCGAACCGCCATAGATTTCAATGGGCAGGCGGATTTTAAAACCCACAGGGACTCTTTTTGGCCACAATAGTGATGGAAAAGTTGTTTTAAGGGGACTAACACCTCGACTGTGGCATGCCGGAGGGGGATCCATGTCAAAACTCCCACGGAAAATTACATAGTTGATGCAGAGTCTGGTTTTAATCCATAAAGGGCATAAATAACCTAACATCCCCCTCCATCATCATCCTCCCCTGTATCTCTTTACCCCCTCCCTCATCATCTTCCCCTGTGTCTCTTCCCCCCTCCATCATCATCCTCCCGTGTCTCTTTCCCCCTCCCTCATCATCCTCCCCTGTGTCTTTTTTCCCCCTCCCTCATCATCCTCCCCTGTGTCTCTTTCTCCCGTTCCTCATCACCCTCCCCTGTGTCTCTTCCCCCCTCCCTCATCTTCCTCCCCCTTCCCTCATCATCCTCCCCTGTATCTCTTTACACCCTCCCTCATCATCCCCCCCTGTGTCTCTTCGCCCCTCCACCATCATCCTCCCGTGTCTCTTTCCCCCTCCCTCATCATCCTCCTCCCTCCCTCATCATCCTCCCCTGTGTCTCTTCCCCCCCTTATCATCATCCTCCCCCCTCAATCATCATCCTCCTGTGTCTCTTTCCCACTCCATCATCATCCTCCCCCCTCCCTCATCATCCTCCCATGTCTCTTTCCCCCTCCCTCATCATCCTGCCCCCTCCCTCATCATCCTCCTCCCTCCCTCATCATCCTGCCCCCTCCCTCATCATCCTCCTCCCTCCCTCATCATCCTCCCGTGTCTCTTTCCCCCTCCCTCCTCATCCTCCCCCCTCCCTCGTCATCCTCCACTGTGTCTCTTTCCCTCCTCCCTCATCATCCTCCCCTGTGTCTCTTTCCCCCTCCCTCATCATCCTCCCCTGTGTCTCTTCCCCCCTCCATCATCATCCTCCCGTGTCTCTTTCCCCCTCCCTCATCATCCTCCCCCCTCCCTCATCATCCTCCCCCCTCCCTCATCATCCTCCCATGTGTCTGTTTCCCCCTCCCTCAGCATCCTCCCCTGTGTCTCTTTTCCCCCTCCCTCATCATCCTCCCCTGTGTCTCTTCCCTCCTCCCTCATCATCCTCCCCCTCCCTTGATGATAAGGTGGGGAAGAGACACAGGGATAAGTGTGAGGGGTGTTAGGGTAAGGGGTGTTAGGGATAAGTGTGAGGGGGTTAGGTGTTAGGGTGAGGGTTGTTAGGGCTAAGTGTGAGGGGTGTTAGGGTGAGTGGTGTTAGGGATAAGTGTAAGGGGTGTTAGGGTGAGGCATGTTAGGAATAAGTGTGAGGGGTGTTAGGTCTTAGGGATAAGTGTGAGAATGTTAGGGTTAGGTGTTAGGTTGATGGGTGTTATGGATAAGTGTGAGGGCTGTTAGGGTTAGGGTAACGGGTGTTAGGGATAAGTGTGATGGGTGTTAGGGTAAGGGATGTTAGGGTTAGATGTTAGGGTAAGGGCTGTTAGGGATACGTGTGAGGGGGTACTAGGGTTAGGTGTTAGGGTGAGGGGTGTTAGGGATAAGTGTGATGGGTGTCAGGGTAAGGGATGTTAGGGTTAGGTGTTAGGATAAGGGCTGTTAGGGATAAGTGTGAGGGGGTATTAGGGTTAGGTGTTAGGGTGAGGCGTGTTAGGGATAAGTGTAAGGGGTGTTAGGGTGAGGCATGTTAGGAATAAGTGTGAGGGGTGTTAAGTCTTAGTGATAAGTGTGAGAATGTTAGGGTTAGGTGTTAGGTTGATGAGTGTTATGGATAAGTGTGAGGGGTGTTAGGGTTAGGGCAAGGGGTGTTAGGGATAAGTGTGAGGGGGTTAGGTGTTAGGGTAAGGGGTGTTAGGGCTAAGTGTGAGGGGTGTTAGGGTGAGTGGTGTTAGGGATAAGTGTAAGGGGTGTTAGGGTGAGGCATGTTAGGAATAAGTGTGAGGGGTGTTAGGTCTTAGGGATAAGTGTGAGAATGTTAGGGTTAGGTGTTAGGTTGATGGGTGTTATGGATAAGTGTGAGGGCTGTTAGGGTTAGGGTAACGGGTGTTAGGGATAAGTGTGATGGGTGTTAGGGTAAGGGATGTTAGGGTTAGATGTTAGGGTAAGGGCTGTTAGGGATACGTGTGAGGGGGTACTAGGGTTAGGTGTTAGGGTGAGGGGTGTTAGGGATAAGTGTGATGGGTGTCAGGGTAAGGGATGTTAGGGTTAGGTGTTAGGATAAGGGCTGTTAGGGATAAGTGTGAGGGGGTATTAGGGTTAGGTGTTAGGGTGAGGTGTGTTAGGGATAAGTGTAAGGGGTGTTAGGGTGAGGCATGTTAGGAATAAGTGTGAGGGGTGTTAAGTCTTAGGGATAAGTGTGAGAATGTTAGGGTTAGGTGTTAGGTTGATGAGTGTTATGGATAAGTGTGAGGGGTGTTAGGGTTAGGGCAAGGGGTGTTAGGGATAAGTGTGATGGGTGTTAGGTTAAGGGATGTAAGAATTAGGTGTTAGGGTAAGGGCTGTTAGTGATAAGTGTGAGGTGGTATTAGGGTTAGGTGTTAGGGTGAGGGGTGTTAGGGATAAGTGTGGGGGTGTTAGGGTGAGGGATGTTAGGGTTAAGTGTGATGGGTGTTAGGGTAAGGGATGTTAGGGTTAGGTGTTAGGGTAAGGGCTGTTAGTGATAAGTGTGAGGTGGTATTAGGGTTAGGTGTTAGGGTGAGGGGTGTTAGGGATTAGTGTGGGGGGTGTTAGGGTTAGGGATGTTAGGGTTAGGTGTTAGGGATAAGTGTGAGGGGTGTTAGGGTTGGGTGCTAAGGTGAGGGGAGGATGATGATAAGGGGGGAAGAGACACAGGGGTGTCCTTGCAGCAGAGATCAAAAGAGTCCTTCAGGACTGTTTTGCACACTGTGTACGGTAGCCTAGCTATGGTTTTCCCTATTGATTCAGTATCACCTACACTCAACCTCCTCTCTGTAAGACTGCAAGTCAGTTATGATTCCAAAATGGCTGCTGTCCATGAGGTTAAAGGGTCTGGAAGGCCGGGTATGATGCTGATTGGCTGGAATGTGTCTGCTGACTGTGACATGCAGGGTCAAAGTTTGCTCAATGATAAAGAATAGGGGGCGGATCGAACATCGCATATGTTCGCCGCGAACGCGAACATGCTATGTTCGCCGGGAGCAGTTCGTGGGCGAACTGTTCACGACATCTCTACCAGAGGATGTAGATAACAGGGATATGTCCCAGTCAACCAGCATTACACACATGGACGTACGGTCTGATGATGATGATGTTGTACCCGGTGCTGCTTCCTTTGTTGAGTTGTCAGATACAAGTGAAGTGGTTGATGATGACGATGCGTCTGTGGATGTCACGTGGGTGCCCGCTATAAGAGAAGAAGAACAGGAGGAAAGTTCAGATGGGGAGACAGAGAGGAGGAGGAGACGAGTTGGAAGCAGCGGGAGGTTGTCAAAAGTAGCTAGTGGCACAGTCAGACAGCATGCATCGGCACCCGGGGTCAGCCAGACAGCACCCCAGTCAACGCATGCTTTTGCCACCACCAGAATGCCGTCATTGCAGAGCTCAGCAGTGTGGCAATTCTTTTGTGTGTCTGCCTGTGACAACAGTGATGCCATTTGCAATCTGTGCGAAAAGAAACAGAGTCGTGGGAAGTCCAACACCTACCTAGGTACAACTTCTTTGCGAATGCACATGATGTCACATCACAAACGCCAATGGGATCAAAACATCAGTACAAGCAGCACACAAAGTCAAAGCCGCCATCCTCCTCCTGGTCCAGCATCTTCAACCACTGCTGCCCTGCTTGCCCCCTCTCAACCATCCACCACTCCGTGTCTCGCCCTGAGCAGTCCCTGCTCATCTGCCCACAGTCAGTTGTCTGTCAAGGACATGTTTGAGCGTAAGAAGCCAATGTCACAAAGTCACCCCCTTGCCCGGCAACTGACAGCTGGCTTGTCTGAACTCTTAGCCCGCCAGCTTTTACTATACAAGCTGGTGGAGTCTGAGGCGTTCAAATTTTTTTTAGCTATTGGGACACCGCAGTGGAAGGTACCCGGCCGAAATTTCTTTGCACACAAGGCAATCCCCAACCTGTACTCAATGGTGCAAAAGGAAGTAATGGCATCTCTGGCACACAGTGTTGGGGCAAGGGTCCATCTGACCATGGATACCTGGTCTGCAAAGCATGGTCAGGGCAGGTATATCACCTACACTGCGCATTGGGTAAACCTGCTGACGGCTGCCAAGCATGGAATACGTGGCTCTGCAGAGGAGTTTTTGACACCGCCATGACTTGCAGGCAGGCCTGCTGCCACCTTCTCTACTCCTCCTACTCCATCCTCTTTCATAACCTCCTCGGCTGAGTCCTCTTCTGCTGCTGCTATGTCTTGCTCCACATCAACGGCACCCCCCCAGCTCCACAGGTACTATTCCACATCCCTGATACGGCAGTGTCACGCCGTCTTGGGATTGACTTCTCTGAAAGCAGAGAGTCACACCGGACCAGCACTCCTGTCTGCCCTGAACGCACAGGTGGATCAGTGGCTGACTCCGCACCAACTGGAGATTAGCAAAGTGGTTTGTGACAACGGAAGAAATTTGTTGGCGGCATTGAATTTGGGCAAGTGGACACATGTGCCGTGCATGGCACATGTGTGTAATCTGATTGTACAACGCTTTGTGCATAAGCACCCAGGCTTACAGGATGTCCTGAAGCAGGCCAGGAAGGTGTGTGCCCATTTCAGGCGTTCCTACACGGCCATGGCGCACTTTACAGATATCCAGCGGCGAAACAACATGCCAGCGAGGTGCTTGATTTTAGACAGCCCGACACGTTGGAATTCAACACTCCTATTGTTTGACCGCCTGCTCCAACAAGAAAAGGATGTTAACGGGTATTTGTATGACCGGGGTGCTAGGACAGCCTCTGTGGAGCTGGGGATTTTTTTGCCACATTACTGGACGCTCATGCGCAATGCCTGTAGGCTTATGCGTCCTTTTGAGGAGGTGACAAACCTGGTCAGTCGCACCCAGGGCACCATCAGCGACATCATACCATTTGTTTTCTTCCTGGAGCGTGCCCTGCGAAGAGTGCTGGATCAGGCCGTAGATGAGCTGGAAGAGGAAGAGGAAGAGTTGTGGTCACCATCGCCACCAGAAACAGCCTGATCACTGAGGATGAGGAACGGGACATGACTATCTCGGCATCCAACCTTGTGCAAATGGGGTCTTTCATGCTGTCGTGCCTGTTGAGGGACCCTCGTATAAAAAGGATGAAGGAGAACGACCTGTACTGGGTGTCCACGCTACTAGATCCGCGGTATAAGCAGAAAGTGCCTGAAATGTTACCGAATTACCACAAGTCAGAAAGGATGCAGCACTACCAAAATAAATTGAAACGTATGCTTTACACAGCGTTTAAGGGTGATGTCACAGTACAAAGGCAATCTAACAGCGGAAGAGGTGAACATAATCCTCCTCCTCCCACGACCACGACGGCAAGGAGATCACTCTTTACAGACGTGTTAAGTCCTATGCATCGCCACAGGCCTTCGGGGTCCACCCTCAGAGAACGACTCGACCGTCAGGTAACAGACTACCTCGCCATAACTACTGATATCGACACTATGAGGAGCGATGAACCCCTTGACTACTGGGTGTGCACGCTTGCACTGTGGCCTGAGCTATTCCAGTTTGCCATAGAACTTCTGTCCTGCCCCGCTTCAAGTGTCCTGTCAGAAAGGACGTTCAGTGCAGCAGGAGGTTTTGTCACTGATAAGAGAAGTCGCCTAGGTCAAAAAAGTCTAGATTACCTCACCTTTATTAAGATGAATGAGGGATGGATCCCGAAGGGACTGACAGTGGGCGATACATTCGATTAAAAAAGGCCTGATAGATGAGCTGCCTTGAGATAATAATGGTCCACACGCTGCTGTATTTTATCCCTGAATGCCGGATGACTTGCGTGACTTATCCGCCACCAACTAGGGTTCAAGACGCAATGTTTTAGAGCACTTGCTGCCTGGCAAACTAACATCAATTTTTCTCTAATTTTTGCTCTTAAATTATTTTATTTTAGAAGGCGTACATCATGTAATGAAAAATAAAGCATTTTTGAACAGTCTTGCATAACAGTTGTGCAAAAATACATATTTACAATAGAGACATTTTGTGAAAGTTAGCTGGCTATTCCTTCTTATTTTTACTTTTTAGATTAATAATTTTTCTTATTTTTTACTGTGATCGCAATTTAAGAGATACCTAAAACATGGTAAAACAGACAATAGTAAAGAGTATATCTGCAGGAAACACTAAAGTCCTATTAGCTATCATCCCTCCAGCAGTATTAGCTTATTATTTACAATATCTAACCTGGGCAATCACCCTTGGGTTATCCTAGGGCAGGCTTCAGTAAGCGACCTCTCCTTTCCTGGGATGATTTTGCCGCCAGTTGATTCTGAATGGTCTCCAGGGCTCCCCCACTCCGGTCCTTCCCCCAGTGTCACTTCAACCAGTAACAAATGTTTTATATTTGTAAAGCAACCCAATGATGCCACTTGATAGAGGTTTATCTTTACAAATTTTGGAGAACCAATTTAAGACCGGTGTCCCCTGTTTCTGGGTCAGGAAGTGCGTGAAATGCCTCAGCCTACAGTAATTGTAATGTTCTGACAGCGGTAGCTCATTCTTGACCCTCAGTTCCTCATAGGTGAGCATCTGGCCCTTTACTAACCAGTCTCCCAGTCTATCTAGTTTCCTTTACCTCCACCAGTGTTGTGATGTTGTGCTCATGTGTTTCAGGGCCTGAGGGTGGGCAAGAATTGGGGTCATTTGGGTGGATCCAGGGAACAAACCTGTGTGTTTCTTGGCCCATTTCCAGTATGATAGTGAGTGTCTGATTTGAGGGTTTGGCGAGTTTTTAAGGCTCTGAGGCAATTCTGATAGCCAAGCCATCTTGTCCCAGGTTAAAGGCCTTAAAGTGTGGTTCTCTAAATACACACAGGCCGGTTGATGACATATAGAATGTGCTATTGGGAGGAAAGATAGGTGACGGAACAGGTATTAAACTGATAGGAATGAATAGTACAACTTAATACACCACTCCTATCTGGTGGCAACTTAGATTGCACGTGCAGTGCCCTAAATTCGAAGTAGGAGGTCTGACCAAGCATCTTTTTCCATCTCCCTGTTCCAAAAATCCATGCCATATACACGTCCCATGATAGGTAACGTAACAGGTATTAAACTGATAGGAATGAGTAGTACAACTTAATACACCACTCCTATCTGGTGGCACCTTAGATTGCACGTGCAGTGCCCCAAATTCGAAGTAGGAGGTCCGACCAAGCATCTTTTTCCATCTCCCTGTTCCAAAAATCCATGCCATATACACGTCCCCTGATAGGTAACGTAACAGGTATTAAACTGATAGGAATGAGTAGTACAACTTAATACAACACACCTATCTGGTGGCACCTTAGATTGCACGTGCAGTGCCCCAAATTCGAAGTAGGAGGTCCGACCAAGCATCTTTTTCCATCTCCCTGTTTCAAAAATCCATGCCATATACACATCCCCTGATAGGTAACGTAACAGGTATTAAACTGATAGGAATGAGTAGTACAACTTAATACACCTCTCCTATCTGGTGGCACCTTAGATTGCAAGTGCAGTGCCCCAAATTCGAAGTAGGAGGTCCGACCAAGCATCTTTTTCCATCTCCCTGTTCCAAAAATCCATGCCATATACACGTCCCCTGATAGGTAACGTAACAGGTATTAAACTGATAGGAATGAGTAGTACAACTTAATACACCTCTCCTATCTGGTGGCACCTTAGATTGCACGTGCAGTGCCCCAAATTCGAGGTAGGAGGTCCAACCAAGCATCTTTTTCCATCTCCCTGTTTCAAAAATCCATGCCATATACACGTCCCCTGATAGGTAACGTAACAGGTATTAAACTGATAGGAATGAGTAGTTACATAGTTACATAGTAATTAAGGTTGAAAAAAGACTTTCAGTCCATCAAGTTCAACCTGTTAAGATCTCCTCTGATCTGCAATATGCGGATTAGTTATTAATTAAATTATTGATTAAATAATTATTAATAGTATAGTATTGGAGAATGAATAAAGAGTTAGTCCATCAAGTTCAACCTTTTTAGATCTCTATTGATCTTTTTAATTTGGACTATTTATTATTATTGTTAATTGTTAATTATTGTTAATTGATCCAGAGGAAGGCAAACATAAAAAAAAACCCCATTGAAACTTTGCCAATTGTCTCATAAGGGGAAAAAAAAGCAAAATTCCTTCCTGACCCCAGAAACTGGCGATCAAATTTCTCCCTGGATCAATATTCCTTGCTAGTTATCTAGGATAGCCTTGAATGCCCTCTTTATTCAGAAATATATCTAACCCCTTTTTGAAGTTGTCTATCGAATTCGCTGTCACCACCTCCTTTGGTAGAGAATTCCACAGTTTAACCACCCTAACTGTGAAGAACCCTTTTCTTTGTTTAAGGTGAAATCTTTTTTCCTCTAACCTCAACGGATGTCCTCTTGTCAGTTGAAAATCTCTTGCTACAAAAAGTTCACTTGACAAAGCCTTATATTGACCCTGGATGTATTTAAATAACGTAATCATATCTCCTCTTAGACGCCTTTTTTCTAGCGAAAATAAGTTTAATTTTGCTAATTTTTCTTCATAACTTAGCCCCTCCATTCCCCTTATTAGTTTTGTAGCCCTTCTCTGTACTTTTTCCAGCTCTAAAATGTCTTTTTTGTGAGGTGGTGCCCAAAATTGTACTCCATATTCCAAATGAGGGCGTACTAGAGATTTGTATAGTGGCAGAATTATATCTTCTTCCCTGGCTTCTATACCCTTCCTAATACATGCTAGTATTTTATTTGCCTTTGCAGCCACTGCTTGGCTTTGAGCGCTGTTACCTAGGTGGTTGTCCACTAGTACTCCCAAATCCCTTTCAATATCTGATACCCCTAGATTTGCTCCATTAAGATTATAGATTGCTTGGCTATTGTTCCTTCCCAAATGCATAACCTTACATTTATTTGTATTAAATCTCATCTGCCATTTAGCCGCCCATTTCTCTAATTTATGCAAATCCTTTTGTAGGGAAAGTACATCATTATCTGATTTTATTACCTTGCACAACTTAGTGTCATCAGCAAAAATGGAGACACTACATTCGAGTCCTACTTCAATGTCATTAATAAATATGTTAAAGTACAATAATAATAAATAATGTTAGTACAACTTAATACACCTCTCCTATCTGGTAGCACCTTAGATTGCACGTGCAGTTCCCCAAATTCGAAGTAGGAGGTCCGACCAAGCATCTTTTTCCATCTCCCTGTTCCAAAAATCCATGCCATATACACGTCCCCTGATAGGTAACGTAACAGGTATTAAACTGATAGGAATGAGTAGTACAACTTAATACACCACTCCTATCTGGTGGCACCTTAGATTGCACGTGCAGTGCCCCAAATTCGAAGTAAGAGGTCCGACGAAGCATCTTTTTCCATCTCGCTGTTCCAAAAATCCATGCCATATACACGTCCCCTGATAGGTAACGTAACAGGTATTAAACTGATAGGAATGAGTAGTACAACTTAATACACCACTCCTATCTGGTGGCACCTTAGATTGCACGTGCAGTGCCCCAAATTCGAAGTAGGAGGTCCGACCAAGCATCTTTTTCCATCTCCCTGTTCCAAAAATCCATGCCATATACACGTCCCCTTAGGGTAACGTAACAGGTAATAAACTGATAGGAATGAGTAGTACAACTTAATACACCACTCCTATCTGGTGGCACCTTAGATTGCACGTGCAGTGCCCCAAATTCGAAGTAAGAGGTCCGACCAAGCATCTTTTTCCATCTCGCTGTTCCAAAAATCCATGCCATATACACGTCCCCTGATAGGTAACGTAACAGGTATTAAACTGATAGGAATGAGTAGTACAACTTAATACACCTCTCCTATCTGGTAGCACCTTAGATTGCACGTGCAGTGCCCCAAATTCGAAGTAGGAGGTCCGACCAAGCATCTTTTTCCATCTCCCTGTTCCAAAAATCCATGCCATATACACATCCCCTAAAAGTGGACGTAACAGAGATTAAACCGATAGGAATAGTACTACTTAACAGTACACACCTTATAATAACACAGAGGCAACGCGTATAATCTTCCATGCTGTGCAGTGGAAGCCCCCAGACTCTGACCTGTGTATAATATTCCATGCTGGGCAGTGGAAACCCCCAGACTCTGACCTGTGTATAATCTTCCATGCTGTGCAGTGGAAGCCCCCAGACTCTGTCCTGTGTATAATATTCCATGCTGGGCAGTGGAAACCCCCAGACTCTGACCTGTGTATAATATTCCATGCTGGGCAGTGGAAGCCCCCAGACTCTGTTCTGTGTATAATATTCCATGCTGGGCAGTGGAAGCCCCCAGACTCTGACCTGTGTATAATCTTCCATGCTGGGCAGTGGAAGCCCCCAGACTCTGTCCTGTGTATAATATTCCATGCTGGGCAGTGGAAACCCCCAGACTCTGACCTGTGTATAATATTCCATGCTGGGCAGTGGAAGCCCCCAGACTCTGACCTGTGTATAATATTCCATGCTGGGCAGTGGAAGCCCCCAGACTCTGACCTGTGTATAATCTTCCATGCTGGGCAGTGGAAGCCCCCAGACTCTGACTTGTGTATAATCTTCCATGCTGGGCAGTGGAAGCCCCCAGACTCTGGGAGTCTGAAGAAGAGGAGTCAGAGGAGGAAGGTGGCTTTGAGGAGGTGGAAGACCAAACACAGCAGGCGTCCCAGGGGGATTGTTGTCCCCTTTCGGGGACCCTAGGTGGCTGGGTGGAGGAAAAGACCTTCAATGACATCAGTGAGGACAAAGAATGGGACATGGCTAGCTTGCTATCCAACCTTGTGCACATGGGGAGTTTGCGGTTGTGCAAAGGGACTGTTTGTGGTTGTTTGTGGTGCATTAAACAGGGATATTGGTCTGTTACTGTGAAGCGGGTGTAACCCTTACACAACCTGATCGATACAACATCATACCTGATGTTTTAAAGCATATTATTCCAAACAATTTAGGAATGTTAGGTGATTTATGCCCTTTATGGCTTAAAACCAGACTCTGCATCAACTATGTAATTTTCCGTGGGAGTTTTGCCATGGATCCCCCTCCGGCATGCCACAGTCCAGGTGTTAGTCCCGTTGAAACAACTTTCCCGGCCAGAAAGAGTCCCTGTGGGTTTTGAAATTCGCCTGCCCATTGAAGTCTATGGTGGTTCGTGATGTTCGTCCGTTCGCGAACATTTGATGGAATTCGCATCCGCGGTTCGGGAACCGAAAATTTGATGTTTGCGACATCACTAGTGGGGATGTGGTAAGCTGCCTTTTCCTGGAATACATAACAATAATAGTATAACATTGGGTCTCCTAGGCCCAGAACTGTTACTCCCCTGGATATCGTTGTTTGGGGAGTATATTAGTCTCAGGAGGGCACTTGGTGCACCACCAATATGACATAGATTAACTTGGGCCACGTCCATGGTAAAATGGCTGCTACTGTAATACAGTCCTTCATGGCAAGCACAACTAGTGGCCAACTTGAGTTATGACAACTGGCCCCCCAAGTGCAGCCTGAGAACAGCAAGGGTCACCATGATTTTCTCAGCTACACTGATACTCATAGCTCCAGTTGGCGTGACAATCCATCTGCATTTTGATGGAGCTTACCCCTACGGTGCTGTACTTGGAAATTGAATGTCTGTAGGGCCAGGCTCCATCTTAGTAAATGTCCATTTTCTCCAGCTACCTTAGACAGCCAGCACAAGCGGTTACATAGTTACATAGTTACATAGTTACATAGTATTTAAGGTTGAAAAAAGACTTTCAGTCCATCAAGTTCAACCTTTTAAGATCTCCTCTGATCTGCAATATGCGGATTAACTATTAATTCATTACTTGTTAATTAATTATTAATCAATTATTTAATGTTTTTTTTTCTATTTAAGTATTAATTAGTCCAGAGGAAGGCAAATAGAAAGAAAAAAAAAACACAAGCGAGACTTAGCCAATTGTCTTAAAAGGAAATGTAAAAAATTTGGATCAATACTGTCTCTCTAATTATCCATGATAACCCTGAATTCCCTTTTTAATTAGAAATAAATCTAGTCCCCTTTTAAAGTTATCTATCAAATCCGCTGTCACCACCTCCTCTGGTAGAGGATTCCACAGATTAACCACCCTTACTGTGAAGAACCCTTTTCTTTCTTTGAGGTGGAATCTTTTTACTTCTAACCTCAAGGGATGTCCTCTTGTCAGTTGAAAACCTCTTGGCACAAAAAGCTCCCCTGACAAATCTTTATACTGACCCTGGATGTATTTATATAAGGTAATCATATCTCCTCTTAGACGCCTTTTTTCTAGAGAAAATAAGTTTAATTTGGTTAGTCTTTCTTCATAACTTAGCCCCTACATTCCACTTATTAGTTTTGTTGCCCTTCTCTGTACCTTTTCCAGCTCTAAAATGTCCTTTTTATGAAGTGGTGTCCAAAATTGTACTCCATATTCCAAATGAGGGCGTACTAGAGATTTGTATAGTGGCAGAATTATATTTGCTTCCCTGGATTCTATATGGTTGGTGGTCACAGTGAATGGTCGTCCATATAAATAATGTTGAAGTTTGCGCAAAGCCCAAACTACGGCCAAACATTCCTTCTCCACAGGAGCATAGGCCGTTTCACGCTGCAACAATTTCCTGCTCAAATACGCCCCAGGATGTTCCACTCCTTCATTATCTGTCTGGCTTAGCACGGCCCCTATGCCATACATGGAGGCATCTGTCTGGACCACAAAGGGTCGGTTATAGTCCAGGGCAGCCAATACTGGGGAACAAGTCAGAGCTTCCTTTAGGTTCTGGAACGCAGTCTGACAAGCAGGAGTCCAGGTCACTTCCCTGGGCAATTTATTTTTGGTCAAATCCGTCAGTGGCTTGGCGGTAGTGCCCGGGCTCTGAGTATTCCGTCTGGTCCTGGTTCATCCTGCATCCATTGGCTCTGGTTTGAGCTCTTGTTAAGGGCTATACATACTGGCTTACCATGTGACCCAAATCGTTCCCTAGCAAAACATCCGCAGGCAGGTTATCCATAACTCCTACCTCTGTGGACTTACTTCCAGTGCCCCAGTCCAATTGAATGCGAGCCATGGGAATGGGAAATTGTTTTCCCCCAGCAACCATATCCCACATTTACCTCTGTATGCAGTCTGAGGGGGGCACCCACTTAGGTAGGACTACAGTGACTGCGGACCCTGAGCCACAGTAACCCTCAGCCTGGTGACCCTGCACCCAGATTGGTTGTCTATGCTGTTCCCCGGAGTCTTTCTGTGCTCTCCTCTCCGTGTGGATACCATGGTACCATCCTTCTGCTTCTGGCTCCCAGGGAGCTGCGTTGGGGTGTCCGGCTCCAGCATCCCATTCTCTCAAATAATTAAATGTAGACTGAGGGGGTCCTCTCTGATTCTTATGTGACAGAGGACAATCTCTTTCCCGGTGGCCCGGTTGGTTGCACTGGAAACATCTTCCCTGGGACCGTCTGGGCTCTGGGTGTGTTTTAGGAACGAGTCCTGACTGGGTACCCCGGTGTCCACATGCATTCTGATGCTGCGCCCAGGGCCCATGACCAGGCGCATTCGGCGCAATAGGGGCCTGCCGTGTTGGCCCCAAATCTCTTGAGCCCCGGTTCACCTGCCCACTAGCATTGGTAATCTGGGGAACTCTCTTAGTTCTGGTACTAACAAAATGGTCGGCCATGCTAGCTGCCTGGTCCCCATCTACTGGCTTCTGATCCTGCAGCCAATCCCTCAATTTGTGTTCGCAAAGTTGCAAAAACTGTTCTATTAGCACCACCTCCAAAATTTGCTCTGCTGTGGTGGCTCCTTGTGTAGACCACCACTGAGTGCAGGCACGCCTCAGTTTACACATTACCTCGACAAGAGTGTCCTCTTGCCTCTTGGTAGTGCCTGAATCTGGCCAGAAAAGTTTCAAGGGTTATGGCATATCTGCTCAGTAATACTGTACACAAATGGTTGTTATCCATGGCTAGATTTGGAGGAAGGGCCCGACAGGCTGCTCTGGCCTTTCCAGTCAACTTAGTCAACAGTAACTTGGCCCATTCTTCATGAGGTATGTCCTGTACCTTACATTGTTGCTCAAACTCTTGGATGAATCCATCAATACTGTCTTTATCATCCTGAAACTGTTTTCAATTCTGATATGCTAGTTTGACTCTTACTGGCATCTCTGCAGGGTTGACCCCAAGCCTTTGCTGAGCTTGGACACTCACTCCTGAACGTTCTTCCTCTATTTGCTGCTTTATTAGGTTCACTCCTTTAATTACCTCTTCCAGCGTTATCTCCCCGGGGCAAAACTCTCTGAGTTCCCTGAACCTGCGTCTTGCCTCCTTTAAGATGTCATCTGGCTGTCCTTCTTCTTGCTGAGATCTTGGGGTCCTTTGTAGTGTGCTTATACCCTCACCCAACTCCTCTTGTTCCAGCTTTTCTGCATCATACCTTCTCAAGGCTGCTATCACATCTCCTGGTTGGCCCCCTTTCTTCCGGGGCATTCCTCTTAGTTTCTGCACCTTTCTCAGTTCTCCTGAGGACATGTCCTCATACTGCTGTTCCATCCTCAGTCTTTTCCTCTAGAGCCTCCCATCGCTGCCACCAACTGCCATGACCTGCTCTTTGAGTGAGATATGAAAGGCACTCCCTACCCCTATTTACTGCAGGAATAGCTCTGGTGGGATGACTCTGGATTGAATGATGGATGCAGCCAGACATGGCAGGGCTCTCCCCATCATTAGCAGTGCCCAGAGATGCTTCTGGAGATCTACAGTAAGTCTGGATCAGACATTACTGTAGCAGACTGCTAGCTTGGACAATAATTCCCTCCAACACCATAATCATGATGGAAAAAATTAAGAGACCTTTATTTTACATTGGACAGGTTATATGCAGTCATCATCAAAGACCTGTGGGTGGCTAGCCTTGAGGACGCCCTCCTGTACATATGCTGACCCATAGTAACTGGTCTCTTAGAACTTCCAATTAGTCCTGGTCAATGGGCTAAGGGAAATCCCTGGAACGGCCAGCCTTGTCCCCAAAGCCGGCCCCCTGGGCGTGGCTAAGGGGCTCATTTGAAGATTGACTGGCGACCTGTGTACATCTCCCAGATGGATAGGTAGCCCCTCAAGTGAAGGCCAGGAAACCCTGTCAGATCTGCCCCTGAGAGGTGCCTCAAGGTCTGGAAAGACCCCTTTGTTCTGACCGTTATCACTACAGTGTGTTTACCTGGGTGATAACCTGGGAGACCAGATGATTGACCTCCTTATGTGTCGCAATATGTACACTGATGGCTACCCCCAGTACAATATGGCTGCTTCACTCCCCATCCCTTTATCATGGTTAGGTTAACAGATTTTACTAGCCAATGCGTAAAGGCGCACATAATCATAACCCGCTTATGTGGAATAGTACTTTATTACGGGTATGTTATGTGTCCTCTTAGCCCTATTGTCTCACCTGTTTTAGTCACTTAGTCTCAGGCTCTGTAACCCCTGTTCCCTGGTACTGAAGGGTAGACACCGGATACCACACCAATCCATTTCATGCGTAATTGTCAACTTTATTAGTGGTGATGTGGTAAGCTGCCTTTTCCCTGAATACATAACAATAACAGTATAACATTGGGTCTCCTAGGCCAAGAACTGTTACTCCCCTGGATATCGTTGTTTGGGGAGTATATTAGTCTCAGGAGGGCACTTGGGGCACCACCAATATGACATAGATTAACTTGGGCCACGTCCATGGTAAAATGGCTGCTACTGTAATCCAGTCCCTCCTGGTAAGCACAACTAGTGGCCAACTTGAGTTATGACACCTGGGTCCTGATGGAATACATCCACGGGTACTGAGGGAACTGGGTTCTGTAATAGCCAAACCATTATATTTAATTTTTCACTCAACACAGGGTCTCTACCAGTTGACTGGAGAAAAGCAGATGTGATACCTATATTTAAAAAGGAAGCAAGAGCAAATCCGGGGAATTATAGACCAGTCAGCCTCACTTCTGTAGTGGGGAAGCTTTTACAAGGGTTAATAAGGGATAATATACAAGAATATATCTATTTGAACATGATTATAAGCAGGAGTCAACATGGATTTATGAGGGATAGGTCATGTCAAACAAATCTAATTAGTTTCTATGAGGAGGTTAGTAAGAACCTGTATCAAGGCAACTCAGTGGATGTAGTCTTTTTGGATTTAGCAAAGGCTTTTGATACAGTGCCACATGGGAGACTATTGTGCAAACTAAGAGATACAGGAATTTCAGTAAATATCTGCTCATGGATTGAGAGCTGGCTTAAAGGCAGGAAGCAAAGGGTTGTTGTAAATGGAACATACTCCGATTGGACTAATGTGGTAAGTGGGGTTCCTCAGGGTTCAGTATTAGGTCCTCTCCTTTTTAACATATTTATTAATGACTTAGAGGTAGGATTGGAGTGTGGTGTCTCCATTTCCGCTGATGATACGAAGTTGTGCAACGTAATTAAATCAGATAATGATGTGCTTCCAAAGGGATTTACATAAAATTGAGGAATGGGCATCTAAATGGCCGCTGAGATTTAATACGAATAAATGTAAAGTTAAGGATCTGGGAAGGAAAAATAGCCATGAAATTGATAATCTTAATGGAGCAAATCTAGATGTATCATATATTGAAAGGGATTTGGGAGTGCTTGTGGACAACCATCTAAGTAACAGTGCTCAAAGCCAAGCAGCAGCTGCAAAGGCAAATAAAATATTAGCATGTATTAAGAAGGGTATAGAAGCAAGGGAAGCAAATATAATTGTGCCACTATACAAATCTCTAGTACGCCCTCATTTGGAATATGGAGTACAATTTTGGGCACCACTTCATAAAAAGGACATTTTAGAGCTGGAAAAAGTACAGAGGAGGGCAACAAAACTAATAAGGGGAATGGAGGGGCTACATTATGAAGAAAGACTAACCAAATTAAACTTATTTTCTCTAGAAAAAATGCGTCTAAGAGGAGATATGGTTACCTTATATAAATACATCCAGGGTCAGTATAAAGATTTGTCAAGGGAGCTTTTTGTGCCAAGAGGTTTTCAACGGACAAGAGGACATCCCTTGAGGTTAGAAGTAAAAAGATTTCACCTTAAAGAAAGAAAAGGGTTCTTCACAGTAAGGGTGATTAATCTGTGGAATTCTCTACCAGAGGAGGTGGTGACAGCGGATGCGATTGATAACTTTAAAAGGGTACTGGATTTATTTCGAATTAAAAAGGGAATTCAGGGTTATCATGGATAATTGGCAAGACAGTATTGATCCAGGGAGAAATCCGATCGCCGGTGTCAGGATTCAGGAAGGAATTAATTTTTTATTCATTTGTTTTCCTTTGAGACGATTGGCTAAGTCTCACTTGGGTTTTATTTTGTTTGCCTTCCTCTGGATTAATTAATAATAAAAAAAAAAAGAAAAATTAAATAATTGATTAGTAGTTAATTAACAACTAGTTAATTCATATTTAATCCACATATTACAGATCAGAGAAGATCTTAAAAGGTTGAACTTTCAACCTTAATTACTATGTAACTATGTATATGTAGATATTCATAAGACTCATTGTCCTTCCGTTTCCCATAAAATATCCGCACTGAGGGGGAGAAAATAATCCCTTATAAATAATCAACTTTGTTTAAAGGCAGTAGACATTTTGTCCTTGCTCGAAGGATTAGAAATTACAGTATGAAGAACCTTGAATTCAGATAAGATCGGACACTAGTCCAATGCTAACAGTGACATTTAATGATTGAATGCCTGTAAACTATGTATAAAACTATGTATAAAATATTAAATAATTTGAGCAAAGAGCTTTTTTGTGAGGAAGTAAATGACAGTAAATTTACCATTTGTGAAAATGTCATGTCTGAACGACCTCATTTTAAAAATATGAAAATTGAATGCAGACAAATATTTCTTTGTAAACTAACTGTGCTTTCTCCAGTTCATAATCTATGCTTGCAATGTTATGTACATACATGAGTGAGCAGGCAAAACACATTTATTTTATTTCTTATATGATTCATATTCAACTGTAGGTTATAACAGAATGGCACAATCATAAAAAACATGGCAACAAAGAATAAAATGAAATGACCCAGTTCAAACGTTTGCATACTCTTAGTTCTTAATACTGTGTATTGCCCCCTTTAGGGTGTGCAGTCTTTTGTAATAGTTGTCTATGAGGCCCCTAATTCTTGCAGGTGGTATAGCTGCCCATTCATCTTGGCAAAATGCCTCCAGGGCATACAACGTCATTGGTCGTCTTGCATAACCTGCACATTTGAGATCTCCCCAGAGTGGCCGAATGATATTAAGAACAGGAGACTGTGAAGGCCACTCCACAACCTTCACCTTTTTCTGCTGTAAACACTAGCAGCCTTATTAAATTGCTATTCAGCCAATTCTATAGGGCTCTATATAAGCACAGAGCATATTTTTGTACAGAAGTTTTTAATTAGTGAATACCTTGCTTTTGGATAGAAGTTCACTAATTAAAAACTCCTGTAAAAAAATATGCTATGTGACTATATAGAGGCCTTTAGAATTTGCCGAATCGCAATTTCATAAGGCTGTAGAGGCTCAACCTGGCCTTGTGCTTAGGGTTATTGCCATGCTGAAAAGTCCAAGAGCTTCCCATGCGCAGCCTTCGTGCAGAAGAATGCACATTTTCTGTCAGTATTTTCTGATAATATGCTGCATTCATCTTGCCATCATCTTGCCTTTAGAGCTCATACACCCATCAGTGAGCCACCACCATGCTTCACAGTGGGGATGGAATTCTTAACACTATAGGCCTTGTTGACCCTTTTCCAAACATAGCGCTTATGGTTGTCACCATAAAGCTCTTGGTCTTGTTACTCCAAATTACAGCGTGCCAGAAGCTGTGAGGTGTGTCAAGGTGTTGTCGGGCATATTGTAACCGGGCTTTATTGTGGCATTTGCACAGTAAAGGCTTCTTTCGGGCAACTCGGCCATGCAGCTAATTTTTGTTCAAGTATCGTTGAATTGTGCTCCGAGAAACAACCACACCGTCTTTTTCCAGAGCAGCCTGTATTTCTCTTGAGGTTACCTGTGTTTTTTTTTCTTTGTATTCTACCTGACCTTGGCTTGGTATCAAGAGATACCAGAATTTTCGACTTCTTAATAAGTGATTGAACATTACTGACTGGCATTTTCAAGCCTTTGGATATCTTTGTATACCCGTTTCCATCTTTATTAAATTCCATTACCTTGTTACGCTGATCTTTTGACAGTTCTTTTCTGTTCCCCATGGCTCAGTATCTAGCCTGCTCAGTGCATCCACTTGAGAGATAACAAACTCATTGACTATTAATACACAGACACTAATTGCAATTTAGTCAAAAGTCACAGGTGTGGTAAATTAACATTTAATTGCCATTTTAACCTGTGTGTGTCACCTGTAACAAGGCCAAACATTCAAGGGTATATAAACTTTTGATCAGGGCCATTTGGGGGATTTCTGTTATCATTATGATTTAAAAAGGAGCCAAACAACTATATGATAATACATGGCTTCATATGATCACTATCCTTCAACAAAGGACATTTTTTTTTGCATGATCAGTCATATTTTCAAAATATCAACCCTTGAAAATGAATTAATTTTACAAATACTTTATTTGGATAAGTCAACACCCTCTTAAAGTTGTAAATTTGCTCAGGTAGAATCAATCACCTTACAAATCACAAAGCAATATATATATATATATATATATATATACACACACAGTATCTCACAAAAGTGAATACAACCCTCACATTTTTGTAAATATTTTATTATATTTTTTCATGTGATAACACTGAAGAAATGGCACTCTGCTTCAATGTAATGTAGTAATTGTACAGCCTGTAGAACAGTTTAAATTTGCTCTCCTATCAAAATAACTCAATATACAGCCATTAATGTCTAAAGCGTTGGCAACAAAAGTGAGTACACCCCTCAGTGGAAATGTCCAAATTTCAATATTTTGTGTGGCCACCAATTTTTTCCAGCACTACCTTAACCCTCATGGGCATGGAGTTCACCAGAGCTTCACAGGTTGCCACTGGAGTCCTCTTCCAAAAGAGCAATAGAAGCCATCCACGGTACAGTAGTACAGAAAGTATATTTGTAGTCGGACTCCACTCCCCAAATAGCTGCTGGTGTGGCCAAAAGATACGTCCTCTGGGCCTGCTCAGAGGCTAAGTGGTGCTGAAATAATGGAGGAGTTAGGGGGGTTATATAGGTTTATGGGAGAGGATCCCTTACGCAATCCCAGGTACTCACCTGGCTATCTGTTGTCCCTCTCCCCAAGTAGCTGGTGGTGTATTTCTATTGACTAAGGGGCTTGAATGTTTTTATGAGAATAGTTTTGTGGTTTGGAATATACCTACTGTAGCAAATGGATTGTTATAATGTTTTCCCGGGTATGATG
The DNA here is from genome assembly GCA_027410445.1 of Discoglossus pictus. Taxonomy (NCBI): domain Eukaryota; kingdom Metazoa; phylum Chordata; class Amphibia; order Anura; family Alytidae; genus Discoglossus; species Discoglossus pictus. The sequence continues at coordinate 154,393,954 of CM050165.1, forward strand.
TTTTTTTTTCTGCCGAAGCAGGCCCTTTCCTAAATGAATGTCCTGAGTAAGAAAATGGATCATGGCCAAGTCATGTGAAAACGAGTCTAATGTAGTGGATAAATGTGACAGTGTAGAGTGGCTGGTTCGATAACCTAAGCAGAGGATGATAAAGTGGTTTAGTTTGTAGTGAGTCATATAACGTTCTTATGGTAGTGACTGGGCACCATAGGTCTTGGGTTGGATAAAAAGTGATGGAAATGGGTAGGCAGCTAGTTTTGGTTGAGATCTGGTGAACTCCTTAAAAATGTTGCTGTCTTTGAGCAGTCTGGTAAGTTTAAAGTGTAGAGTCAGACCCTTTAAAAATAATTTGATGGAAGGTGCAGTTAAGATTCTTGTAATTAGTGTTACTGGGAAAGATATATGATATTATGGTATTGGGATTAAGATGATGTTGGTATTGTAGTGTGCTGCAGAAGCTAAAAAATCTAGGAAGACATATATAGTTGTGAGCATGCGGGTCGTTGCTAACGCTGCAGGCTTGCGTAGCGAGCCTGCAGTCATCGCAAAGCCGAAGGCGCTCCTTGCCAGCAACTGCGGAATTTAGGCCCGCAAATGACGTTTAAACTGCGTATCATTTCCTAAGTTGTACAATTCGGTGCAATAGTCCTGAAAGATCCCGCAAATTTTGTTGGGGTGTAGATGAATTTTACCCTCTTTATCCCGGATTTTTACTACTCTTAATTAGGGCTCTGCTATGTTCTTATCTAAACCTGATCTAGAGACTCATAGGACATTATTTATGGTGCATGTCTTTGTCCCATCCTAAACTCTGAACAGATAAATGAACTTTTCCTGGTGCATCCTTTCAGTAATGCTAAAGACTTGATAAAGAAAAGTATATTCTCTACAGCTTGTCAGAATAAATAAAAATGTTTGTCCAATAAACTGCAATACTCAGAATATTCAACTAGATTACTGGACAATCACATCTTCCTCACTATGGGCCTCATTCTATTATCGGCCGCAGCCGCTGCGGGGCCGCAAGGACCGGCCGCAAGCTATTCTGCTATTCTATTCCCTTACGGCCGTAGGCTCCGGCAGGCTTGCGGCCGGTGCCTTGCTATCTCTTGCGGCCGATCGCGCCGGAGGAAAGCCTTTGATCTAAAACGGCCGCAAGAGATTTGCAATTCATTTGCTCCGGGAAACCTCTCTGCAAGGCTAAAAACGAGCCGCAGTTACTTGCAGGAAAAAGGTCTCGCTAGCACCAATTAAGCACATAAAATAGCTCAAATAAAGCCATCCTGCACTTTGAGAAGACTATAAAGGGATTTTAGGTGTTAGAAAAAATAGCACATAATTATCCTGTACTCAAATCCGTAAAATATTTCATTTTTAATATCCGTAAAATATACATGTAAAAAGTCCAGAGTGCTTGGAGCACCTCAGACACGCCCACGCCGCAGCCGGCAAATAAACAGTTAATTTGAACTCGGGTTTGGGCAGATGTGCAAGCTTGAGAGTGGGTTACTTTTAATCCTCATGTCCCCCAATATGATCCCTAGCATTTACAGAGCTGTACAGTGCAGGCTTGAATTTATTTTTGAGTTTTTATATTTCACAGATTACGGCCGGTTCCAAGATATGCGGCCGGCCGTAAAAGGAGATCCTTGCGGGGCCGTATAATAGAATCGCGAGTTAACTGAACCCTCGCAAGGAATCGCAGCCTTACGGCCGATTTACGGCCGATAATAGAATGAGGCCCTTTATACGGTAGACTCTGTTATCTGGCACCCATGGGGATTGGTAGATTACGGATAACTGTAGTTTCTGGTTGCTTGAGAGTCACTATTAAGAGAGGTCTAGATTAGTTGAACATAGGATGCTCTGCTAAGTATATTTGTCAGTGGGGGCGGTTCTAGCAGCAGCAGTTTTCACTCCTCACAGACACACAGGTACGTTCGCATGGACGTTACAGTGCTTAACCCGGGGAATGTAACTCCAACACTGCACGGACTCTATTATTCATGCCTGTCGGCTTCCAGGTAACATTGAATGGCAGAGACGTACAGTGGATGAAATCTAAGTGTCTGTAAGCATTCTGTGGCATGACAACCTGCCTCCTGGCATTTGTTGAGCCCTGTAAAAATACATTTTTATTTAAAGTACAGTATTCAATTTTTTTTCAGATTGAATGAGAGTTCTGGTTGCTTGAGTTCTAGTTAACTGAGACTCTACTGTGTATAATATATATATATATATATATATATATATATATATATATATGTAAAATATTTAAATTATACAAACAAGAGGCGACAGAGACTGCTTTTCATGAGTACAAGGACATCAATTAGGCTTGCAAAAGGGCTATTAGACTGGCTAAAATAGAAAATTAAAAATTAGTTGCAAAGGAGTGTAAGAATAACACAAAAATATTTTTTATGTATATAAATGGGAAGAAGGCTAGAAAGGAAGCTATAGGAGCATTACATTGTGAAACAGGACATCAGACAGTTAGTGTCCAGGAAAAGGCAGATGAGCGAAATAGGTTCCTTTCTTCGGTATATACAAGGGAGGTACGAGTAGTTAGGACACTGCAATATAATGGGGCTACACTACCATCACTAAATAATTGGTTAACGCAGGAAGAAATCCAAAAGAGGTTGGACAAAATACATTTTAATAAAGCTCCATGTCCTGATGCAATACATCCAAGGATACTGAGGGAACTGGGTTCTGTAATAGCCAAACCATTATATATAATTTTTTAAGATTTATTCAACACTGGGTCTCTACCAGATGACTGGAGAAAAGCAGATGTGATACCTATATTTTAGAAGGGAGCAAGAGCAAATCCAGGGAATTATTGACCTGTAAGCCTCTAGAGCCTCTAGCTTTTAGAAGGGTTAATAAGGGGTAATATTCAAAAATATGTCTATCCAAACAGGATCAGAAGTAGGAGCCAACATGGATTTATGAGGGATAGGTCATGTCAAACAAATCTAGTTAGTGGATGTAGTCTTTTTAGATTTCGCAAAGGCTTTTGATACAGTGCCACATGGAAGACTATTGAGCAAACTAAGGGATACAGGAATTATCTGCTCATGGATCGAGAGTTGGCTAAAAGAAAGGAAGCAAAGGGTTGTTGTAAATGGAACATACTCAGATTGGACTAATTTAGTAAGTGGGGTTCCTCAGGGCTCAGGTCATCTCCTTTTTAACATATTTATTAACGACTTAGAGATGGGACTGGAAATTAGTGTCTCCATTTTTGCTGTTGACACGAAGTTGTGCAAGGTAATTAAATCAGAAAATTATGTACTTTCCCTCCAAAGGGATTTGCATAAATTAGAAAAATTGGCAATTAAATGGCAGATGAGATTTAATACAAAAAAATTTAAGATTATGCACCTGGGAAGGAAAAATAACCATGCAATTTATAAACTTAATGAAATCTAGGGGTATCAGATATTTGTCTAGGGAGCTTTTTGTGCCAAGAGGTTTTCAATTGTCACGAGGACAACCTTTGAGGTTAGAAGTAAAAATATTCCACCCTAAAGAAAGAAAGGGGTTCGTCACAGTAAGGGTGGTTAAACTACGGAATTTTCTATCAAAGGAGGTGGTGACAGCAGATTCGATAGATAACTTTAAAAAGGGACTGGATATATTTTTAAATAACAAGGGCATTCAGGGATATCCTGGATAATTAGAGAGTGAGTATTGATCCAGGGAGAAATCCGATCGCCAGTATCTGGGGTCAGGAAGAATTATTTTTTTTTCTTTTTAGACAATTGGCAAAGTTTCACTTTGTTTTTTTTCTGTTTGCCTTCCTCTGGATCAATTAACAACTAATCTGCATATTGCAGTTCAGAGGAGATCTTAGAAGGTTGAACTTGATGTGCTAAAAGTCTTTTTTCAACCTCAATTACTATGTAACTAAGTAACTATCAGCCTTATTAAATTGTGATTCGGTAAATTTAAAAGGGCTCTATTTAAGCACACAGCATATTTTTTTTACAGAAGTTTTTAGTTAGTGAACTTCTATCCAAAAGCAAGGTCTTCACTTACTAAAAACTTCTGTAAATAAAATATGCTATGTGCTTAAATAGAGCCCTTTTAAATTTACTGAATCGCAATTTAATAAGGCTGAATGTATGGCATCAGGGGAGGTCACCCCCCCGAAGAAAATTGTCCCCACCATGGTTGCCACATTTTTTTTGCACAGGGTCTGTACATTTGCTACCCTGCCACTGTCCCTGTGGGTACATATTTTAATGATTTTACAATTTTAGCCTTTAGAATTTTGCACAGGGCCCGTCCATTCGCTACCCTGCTACTGACCCTGTGGGTACATATAATTTTTACATTTTCATTTAAATAAAAAGGGCATTCAGGGTTATCCTGGATAATTAGAGATTAGGGAGTATTGATCTAGAGAGGAGTCTGATCGCCAGTATCTGGGGTGAGGAAGGAATTTTATATATTTTTTTCCTTTTTTATACATTTTGCAAAGTTTCACTGTTTTTTTTTTGCTGTTTGCCTTCCTCTGGATCAATTACCAATTAAGAATTAATCCGCATATTGCAGATCAGAGGAGATCTAAAAAGGTTGAACGTGATGGATGAAAATCATTTTTTCAACCTCAATTACTATGTATATTTTAATGATTTTACTATTTATATACCATTGATATACTATACTATTTATATACTATTCTTGTAAAGCATTGCAATAATTAATTTTGATTTATAAAGTAGATTTTTGGGAATATTCTACTTTGCTTAGTACCGTTTAGCTTCAGAGAAGTATCTCTTTTTCTAGCACTTCTCTCTTTATACACTTCCTTCCTGTATTTATTGGCTAATAACTAGTTTCAGAGATATGTCACAGAACAGCTCTGCATTCTTGTTAAAATATATATATGGTATTGCCTTTGGATTTTATTACACTTATTTTATTCAGTTAAATTTCCTCAGGCATATCGGGACTCCATTTCTATAATTCAATTGAACTAGTTTTCAAACATTTTTGTATTTAATTAAAATCTTGATTTTCATGCTTTTTCTATTTTGTGCTATTGTTCATATGTTCCTATGATACAGATAACTTTGACAACTTCTGTTTATGTTGTTTTGCTGTAAAGGCCCAGGTCCTTTCAATTGTATGTTTGCAAGTTCTCAGTCTTGTAAGGTGCTTTGAGGGGCAAGCACTATGTACTTTTGACTTTGGGTTCATAGGCAGGGTCTCCATTCTTTCGCAATTTGCTATATTGTATTTTGCCTTGTACTTAACCCATGTATATTGCTACAGAATATTTGGGAGCGTTACAGTCGTAGGCTGCCTCAGTTTGCCAGTAAAGTGTTGTAGAATATAGTGTGTCATAAGCACAGACATATATGTATGCTGTAAAACATGTCTATATAAGGCCCTGTTTCCATGAAGCTTGCTAATATTTTACATGTAAAAAGCACAATTGTAACTTAACTAAACAATCACATTTTGCACGTAAAGGCCTAATGTGTATATGCCCAGTGGTTGTTTCCTCCAACAGTCTCCCCATTATATGCAAACAAGGATAGTAAGTCTAGCTATTACATTATATCAGCTAATTTTTAGTGTGTAAGACAACAAGCTGTGGCCAAAAAAGTAACAGGTATTTTGTTTAATCATTAAGGCTTAAAGCCGTAGTTAGTGCATGTTAGTGCATGTTCAGCCCTGTGCATTACTTTATCTGCACCATTCTCTTACCAAATAAGTGTTTTTTTCTATTTTTCAATGCTATTTAGCATTTTAGTGCTACAAACCATTTCATGTATATAAATTATCTATATATACAGTATCTCACAACAGTGAGTGCACCCCTCACATTTTTCTAAATATTTTATTATATCTTTTCATGTGACAACACTGAAGAAATGACACTCTGCCACAAGTGTACAGCCTGTATAACAGTGTAAATTTGCTGTCCCCTCAAAATAACTCAACACACAGCCATTAATGTCTAAACCATTGGCAACAAAAGTGAGTACACCCCTAAGTGGAAATGTCCAAATTGGGCCCAAAGTGTCAACATTTTGTGTGGCCACCATTTTTGTCCAGCACTGCCTTAACCCTCATGGGCATGAAGTTCACCAGAGCTTCAAATGTTGCCACTGGAGTCCTCTTCCACTCCTCCATAATGACATCACAGAGCTGGTGGATGTTAGAGACCTTGAACTCCCCCACCTTCCGTTTGAGAATGCTCCACAGATGCTCAATAGGGTTTAGGTCTGGTGACGTGCTTGGCCAGTCCATCAACTTTACCTTCAGCTTCTTTAGCAAGGCAGTTGTCATCTTGCAGGTGTGTTTGGTATCGTTATCATGTTGGAATACTGTCCTGCGGCCCAGTCTCTGAAAGGAGGGGATAATGCTCTGCTTCAGTATGCCACAGTACATGTTGGCATACATGGTTCCCTCAATTAACTGTACCTCCCCAGTGTTAAAAAGGAGAGGACCGAATACTGAAACCTGAGGAACCCCACTTACCCAATCCGAGGAACCCCAATACAAGTATGTTCCATTTACAACAACCCTTAGTTTGCTCAATAGTCTTCCATGTGGCACTGCATCAAAAGGCTTTGCCAATCCAAATAGACTACATCCACTGAGTTGCCTTCATCCAAGTTCCTACTAACCTCTTCATAGAAATTAATTAGGTTTGTTTGACATGACCTATCCCTCATAAATCCGTGATTATTCCTACCTTTTGTTGTTGTTGTTGTTTAATCGTTAAGTCGCGTCCGACTCTACGTGATTCCGTGGACAACAGCACGCCATGTGCATCTTTCAGTTATCTCCGCCTCTGTTGTCCCCTTTTTCTTGTGCCATCAATCTTCCCCAGCATCAGAGTCTTTTCTAGGGAATCCTGTCGTCTCATAATATGGCCAAAATATTTGAGCTTCAGCCTCATGATCATACCTTCTAGTGAAAAGTTTCTTTTGATTTCCTGAAGTATTGATTTATTGGATCTTCTTTCAGTCCAAGGGTCTCTAAGCAGTCTTCTCCAACACCACAATTTAAAGGCGTCAATTCTACAGCGCTCAGACTTCTTAAGGTCCAGCTCTAACATCCGTATTTTACTACTCGGAATACCAAAGTTCAAACTATTCTGACCTTTGTTGATAGTTTTTACTTTTTACTAGCTTGTCCAAGCTTGCCATAGCTTTCCTCCACAGAAGCAAACATATTTTAATTTCATGACTACAGTCATCATCTGCAGAGATCTTGGATCCAAGGAAAATAAAATCTGTCACTGCCTCCACTTCTTCCCCGTATATTTGCCAGGAAGTGAGATTGCCGTTTGCCATGATCTTTGTCTTTTTAACATTGAGCAGCAGGCCAACTTTCGCACTCTCTTCTTTTACCTTCATCAATAAGTCCTTTAGTTCCTCCTTAATTTCAGCCATCAGATTAGTATCATCAGGCCTATCTGAGGTTGTTGATATTCCTTCCAGCAATATTGATACCAGCTTTGGATTTATCCTGTCCAGCCTTATGCATGATGTATCCTGCATATTAGTTGAATAAATAAGGTGACAATATACAACCTTGTTGCACTCCTTTTCTGATCTTGAACCATTTTGTTGTCCCATGTTTGGTTCTAATCGTGGCTTCTTGGTCGACATACAGATTCTTTTGGAGGAGGATGAGATTATCTGGTATTCCCATCTCTTTAAGGACATGCCACATTGCACATCTGGTAGATCCTGGTCCATATATTGTTGGAGTTGAGCTTGTAGAATATTAAGCATTACATTGCTGGCATGTGAAATGAGTGCAATTGTTCGATAATTGGAGCACTCTTTGGCACTGCCTTTTTTGGGGGATTGGGATGTAGACTGACTTTTTCCAGTCTATTAGCCATTGTTTCCAAATGTGTTGGCATAAGGCAAGTACCACTTTCACAGCATCATCCTGTAGAATTTTGAATAGTTTAATTGGGATTCCATCACCTCCTGCAGCCTTGTTATCAGCAAGACATCCTAGGGCCCATCTCACTTCACTCTCCAAGATGTCTGTCTCCAACTCATTGGACAAATGATTGAGGTCATTACTGCTGTTAAGATCCTTCCTGTATAAATCTTCAGTTTATTCCTGCCAACTCTTCTTTATCTGATCCTCTTCTGTTAAGTCCTTACCATTTTTGTCTTTTATCCCTCCCACTTTTGCATGAAATGTGCCTTTTAGGTTCCCAATTGTCTTGAAGAGATCTCTTGATTTACCCATTAGGTTATCTTCTTCAATCGCTTTACATAGCTCATTGTAGAATCTCTCCTTGTCTTTTCTTGCTTTCCTCTGGAATTCTGCATTCAGTTGGACAAATCTTTTCTTGTCTCCACTACCTTTTGCTTTCCTTATTTCCTGGGCTACTTTCAAAGCTTCATCAGACAGACAGTTTGACTTATTACTTTTCTTTCTTTTAGGGATATTCTTTGTTGCGGTTTCCTGGATTATGTTGCAAACTTTGGTCGAAAATTCTTTAGGCATTCTATCTTCCATGTCTAGTTCCTTAAATCTATTCTTTACTTCCACTGCATATTCACAGGGGATATTATTTATTTATTTTTGGTCTGATGGTTTTCCCTTTTTTATTCAGTTTAATTTTCAACTTAGCAATAAGAAGCTCATGGTCTGAGTCACAGTCAGCTCCAGGTCTTGTTTTTGCTGACTGTATAGAGCTCCTCTATCTTTGGCTGCAAAATATATAGTCAATCTGATTTCTATGTTGTCCATCTGGTGATGTCCATCTGTAGAGTCATCTCTGAGGCTGTTGGAAGCGGGTGTTTGCTACAACCAGAGAATTATCTTGACAAAATTCTACTAATGTCTGACCTGCTTCATTTTGTACACTGGCCAAATTTGCCAGTTATTCCAGGTGTCCTTTGGTTCCCTACTTTAGCATTCCAATCTCCTATTGGTGTTATATCTATGACGTGTTGAATGTCTTTGTAAAACTGGACAACTTCAGCCTCTTCAGCATCCATGGTTGGAGAGTAGACTTGGATTACAGTGATATTAAATGACTTGCCTTGCATTCAAATTGAAATAGTTCTGTCATTTATTGGGTTGTGCCCGAGCACTGCTTTGGCAACTCTTTGATTGACTAGGATGGCTAGTCAATTTCTTCTGTGGGATTCTTGACCACAGTAGAAGATCTGGTGGTTGTCTGATGTGAAATGACGCATTCCGGTCCATTTAAGTTCAGCAATTATCAGGATATCAATGTTTAACCTTGTCATTTCATTTTTGACCACATCTAGTTTGCCTTGGTTCATAGTTCTAGCTTTCCAAGTTCCTATTCTGAATTGATCTTTGCAGTATCAGACTTTCCTTTTCCCTCCTACTTATAATCCTGTTTAACTAGACATATTCTTGTATACTATCCCTTATTAACTCCCATTAAAAGCTTTGCCACTACAGAAGTGAGCACTTAAGTGAGACTTACAAGGCTATAATTCCCCATATTTGCTCTTTCTCCCTTTTTAAATATAGGTATCACCTCTGTTTTTCTCCAGTCATCTGGTAGAGACCCTGTGTTGAGTGAATCTTGAAAAATTAGATATAATGGTTTGGCTATTTCAGAACCCAGCTGCCTCAGTACCAGTGGATGTATTCCATCAGGACCTGGAGCTTTTTTAACATTTATTTTTTCCAACCTCTTTTGGATTTCTTCCTGCGTTAACCAATCATTTAGTGATGGTAGTGTAGCCCCATTATGTTGCAGTGTACCTCCCTTGTATATACCAAAGGAAAGAACCTATTTAGCTCATCTGCCCTTTCCTGTTCACTAATTGTCAGATGGCCCCTTTCACATTGTACTGCTCCTATAGCTTTCTTCCTGGCCTCCTTCCCATTTATATACTTACAAATATTTTAGGGTTAGTCTTACTCTCCTTTGCAACTAACTTTTATTTTTATATTTTAGCAAGTCTAATAGCCCCTTTGAAAGCCTTGTTGACTTCCTTGTACTCATGTAAAGCAGTCTCTGTCCCCTCTTTTTTGTATAAAGTAAATGCCTGTTTTTTACTCCTCTTCATCTTTAAATCATTAAGCCACATGGGTTGTGATTTACTTCTTTTACTTTTATTTCCACATGCCATATGGTGATAAGTATATATATTTAGTAAGGATTTGGACGTTGTCTATAGATGTTCCGTGTTTTTACCTGTCAGTTCTGGTTCCCAGCCTATACTTTGTATTGCTGCCCTTAGACCGTTAAAATCTGCCCTTTTAAAATTAAGAGTTTTTGTTGGCCGCTTACAGTTTTGTTTTTTTAATTCAATCTCAAATGAGACTGTGTTGTGATCACTGTTTCCCAAAGGTTGCCCTATTTCAACATTTGATACTATATCAATATTATTTGTGATGACTAAATCTAATATATCCCAATTTCTAGTAGGTTATTGTAAACCTGGGCCAGATAATGATCCCTGAGTGTACTTAAGAACCTGCTCCCCTTAGCTGAACTGCTGGTCTCATTCATCCAGTTTATTTCAGGGTAGGTAAAATCTCCCATTATTAGAACTTGACCATGCTTAGCTGCATTCCCAACAATAATTGCAGTTCCCCACTTTCAATTATATTTGGGGGTTTATAGTATACCCCTACCAATATTCTTTTAGACTTTGCTCCTTCTCTATTTAACTCTACCCACAAACATTCAACATTATCGCTAGTTCCACCATAAATATCTTCTCTGAATATAGGCTACATTTCAGGCTTAACATAGAGACATATCCCTCCTCCTCTTTTACCATTGCCCCTACCTTCCCTAAATAGGTTATAACCATCCAGATTAACAGTCCAGTCATGAGATCCATCCCACCATGTTTCAGTAATGCCTATTAAATCCAATTTCTCATTAACTGCTAATAATTCTAACTCTTCCATTTTTCCTGGCAAGCTTCTGGCATTAGCAAGCATACACTTTATGTTATGAGTCTGTAGTTCTGAAGTGCCTGCCACTGTACTTGAGTTACCTAGCAATACCTCCCTATTGACTATATTAACCCTCCCCCATCTCCTTCCCCTTGACTAGTTAATGCATTCCTTACCCCCTCTACACTTTCTACCCCATTACTTCTATCTAGTCCCTCCCCCCACCTACTAGTTTAAAAATCCCCCCAGCCGTTTTACCATCCTATCCCCTATCACACAAGCTGCTTCATCATTAAGGTGCAATATCTCACTGCTATAGACATGTACCCAAGTTAGAAGTCAGCACAGTGCTCTTGAAACCCAAACCCCTCCTTAATGCACCACATGTTTAGCCACGCATTAACCTCCTTAAGCTCCTCCTGTCTCCCTGGGCTAGCACGCAGCACAGGTAGTATCTCAGAAAATACTACCTTGGAGGTCCTTGCCTTCAGCTTATTACCTAGTTCTATACAATCATTATTTATGGCACTCCATCTTCCACCAACCTTGTCATTGGTACCAATATGTACCAAGACTGCCGGTTCATTTCCAGCCCCTCCCAATAATGTATCAACCTGATTCACAACATGCTGAACCCGAGCACCAGGGAGACAGCAAACTTTTTGATTGCTGGGATCTGGGTGACAAATCACCCTGTGTACCTTCCTAATAATAGAATCCCCTACCACCAAAACCTGACTGTTGCTCTGCCTATGCTGCCCTCCCACTCCTCCAGTAGAACTGTTCTCCCTGCTGTTAGAGGGAACAGCTCTATCTGGCATTGCCTTTCCTGAAAGGACATGCCCAGCAGTTTCACTCAATCTGACAAATCTGTTGGTGTGTGCTAACTCAGTATTGTTCTGCCTCCTGCTCCTGTTCCCCTGCTTCCCCTTGTAACTGTAACCCAGCTACCTCCCTGGACATCATAAATAGCCACATATCCACCCTCCATGCTAGGCCCATCTAAACTGTGCTCAGTGAGCACTAACTCTCTTTACAGTGTAGAGATATCACTCAGTGCTGCAATTCTCCTCTCCAGCTCTCCAATTTGAGTTTCAAGATAGGCAACATGCTCACACCTGCCACAGAGGTATGCACTATGGATCAGCTGTTCCAACAGTTCATACATGTGACAGGATGCACTATGAGTGAGGTTGTCACTTGACTGACTCATAAGTACTAATTACATTGGGGAAAAGATGTATAAAGCACTACAATGTACTCCCCTTTTCTTTGCACTCCATCCTTTTATTTAAACTTATACACTTACACTAGAACTGCACTTGACATTAGAAGTGTTCTCAAGCTTACAAGTTCACTCCTTCCCCTATTTATATTAAGTTTGTACTACTTAACTGCGCATTAAGCACTGCACAAGTACACAACACACTTACTGTTCAGGAGAAATCATAGAACAGATGCAAATAGACCAAAAAATGCCACACACTGATATAGTTTTACACAGGCAAAACCACACACCCTTAACAGCTGCCCCTAATCGATGCACATGTACACAACACACTTACTGCTCAGGAGAAATCACAGAACAGAAATTAATGTTAGAAGTCCGATATGCGATGATGTCTCCAATTTCTTTAAGGAGTTAGAGATCAGATTAATGTGTATTTACACATTAATATCATCTCCATTACCTTAAAGAAAGCGAAGACATAATTTTTGTACACCAACCTATCAAAGTTTTTATAGGTTTTAAATCTTGTAGAGTTTGTTTTTACTATTTTTTTTTTGTTCCTTGCCTTGTATATGGCACACACCAAAGACGGATTGCTGCGTATATTTTACCTGCGGCATTCTATGAATAAAACCTGTTTTTTCAACCCTGGGGAGTTTTTAAACTTGTAGGTGGGGGGGAGGGACTATATAGAAGTATTGGGGTAAATAGGGTAGAGAGGGAAAGGGATGAATTATTTACCCATGGGGGAGGAGAAGGGGGGAGGGTTACAATAGAAAGTAGGGAGATATTAATAGGGGCCTCAAATACAGTGGCAGGCACTTCACATCAGCAGAGCCATAGCAACATAAAGTGTATGATTGCAAACGCAAGAAGTTTGCCTGGGAAAATGGATGAGCTAGAAATATTAGCAGTACAAGAAAAATGGGGCTTAATAGGCATTACAGAAACATGGTGGGATGAATCTCATGACTGGACTGTTAATCTGGATGGTTATAACCTATTTAGGAAAGATAGGGGAAATGGTAAAAGAGGAGGAGGGATTTGTCTTTATGTTAAGCCTGAATTTAAGCCTATAGTTAGAGAAGATATTTATGCTGGCACTAACGGCATCATTGAATCCTTGTGGGTTGAGCTAAATAGTGGAGGAGCTAATTCTAAATGCATATTGGTGGGAGTATGCTATAAACCCCCAAATATAGCTGAAAGTGAGGAAATACAATTATTGTTACAGATTGGAAATGCAGCTAAGCATGGGCAAGTTCTAATAATGGGAGACTTTAATTACCCTGATATAAACTGGATAAACGAGACCAGCAGCTCAGCTAAGGGGAGCAGGTTCTTGAGTACACTCAGGGTTTATTATATAGCCCAGGTAATACAAGAACCTACTAGAAATGGGGCCATCTTGGATTTAGTCATCACAAGTAATATTGATATAATATCAAATGTAAAAATAGGGGAACCCTTGGGGAACAGTGATCACAACACAGTCTCATTTGAGATTGAATACAAAAAACAGAGTTGTAAGGGGCCAACAAAAACTCTAAATTTTAAAAGGGCTAACTTTAATGGGCTACGGGCAGCAATACAACATATAGACTGGGACAAAGAACTTACAGGGAAGAATACTGAAAATAAATGGACAACATTCAAATCCTTACTAAATAAACATACTCATCAGCATGTACCATGTGGAAATAAAATAAATAGGAGTAAATCACATCCCATGTGGCTTAACAATGACTTAAAGATCATGATGAGGAAAAAGAAATATGCATTTAAATTATACAAGAAGGAGGGAACAGAGGCATCTTTATGTGACTATAAGGAAATCAACAAGGCTTGCAAAAGGGCTATTAGACTGGCTAAAATAGAAAATGAGAAGTCAGTTGCAATGGAAAGTAAGACTAACCCTAAAATATTTTATAAATATATTAATGGGAAGAAGGCCAGGAAGGAATCGATAGGACCATTACAATGTGACACAGGCCATCTGATAATTAGTGACCAGGAAAAGGCAGATGAGCTAAATAGGTTCTTTTCGTCGGTTTACACAAGGGAGGTACCAGTGGTTGGGACACTGCAACATAATGGGGCTACACTACCTTCACTAAATAATTGGTTAACGCAGGAAGAAATACAAAAGAGGTTGGAGAAAATAAATGTTAATAAAGCCCCAGGTCCTGATGGAATACATCCAAGGGTACTGAGGGAGCTGGGTTCTGTAATAGCCAAACCATTATATCTAATCTTTAAAGACTCGCTCACTACAGGGTCTCTACCAGATGACTGGAGAAAAGCAGAGGTGATACCTATATTTAAGAAGGGATCTAGAGCAAATCCGGGGAATTATAGACCAGTGAGCCTCACTTCTGTAGTTGGGAAGCTTTTAGAAGGGTTAATAAGGGACAGAATACAAGAATATGTCTATTTGAACAGGATCATAGGTAGCAGTCAACATGGATTTATGAAGGAAAGGTCGTGTCAGACCAATCTAATTAGTTTTTATGAGGAGGTTAGTAGGAACTTGGATCAGGGCAACTCAGTGGATGTAGTCTTTTTAGATTTTTCAAAGGCATTTGATACAGTGCCACATGGAAGACTAGTGAGCAAAATAAGGGATACAGGAATTGCAGTAAATATCTGCTCATGGATCGAGAGCTGGCTAAAAGACAGAAAGCAAAGGGTTGTTGTAAATGGAACATACTCCGATTGGTCTAAGGTGATAAGTGGGGTTCCTCAGGGCTCAGTATTGGGTCCTCTCCTTTTTAACATATTTATTAATGACATTGAAGTAGGACTCGAATGTAGTGTCTCCATTTTTGCTGATGACACTAAGTTGTGCAAGGTAATAAAATCAGATAATGATGTACTTTCCCTACAAAAGGATTTGCATAAATTAGAGAAATGGGCGGCTAAATGGCAGATGAGATTTAATACAAATAAATGTAAGGTTATGCATTTGGGAAGGAACAATAGCCAAGCAATCTATAATCTTAATGGAGCAAATCTAGGGGTATCAGATATTGAAAGGGATTTGGGAGTACTAGTGGACAACCACCTAGGTAACAGCGCTCAAAGCCAAGCAGCGGCTGCAAAGGCAAATAAAATATTAGCATGTATTAGGAAGGGTATAGAAGCCAGGGAAGAAGATATAATTCTGCCACTATACAAATCTCTAGTACGCCCTCATTTGGAATATGGAGTACAATTTTGGGCACCACCTCACAAAAAAGACATTTTAGAGCTGGAAAAAGTACAGAGAAGGGCTACAAAACTAATAAGGGGAATGGAGGGGCTAAGTTATGAAGAAAGACTAGCAAAATTAAACTTATTTTCGCTAGAAAAAAGGCGTCTAAGAGGAGATATGATTACGTTATATAAATACATCCAGGGTCAGTATAAGGCCTTGTCAAGTGAACTTTTTGTAGCAAGAGATTTTCAACTGACAAGAGGACATCCGTTGAGGTTAGAGGAAAAAAGATTTCACCTTAAACAAAGAAAAGGGTTCTTCACAGTTAGGGTGGTTAAACTGTGGAATTCTCTACCAAATGAGGTGGTGACAGCGAATTCGATAGACAACTTCAAAAAGGGGTTAGATATATTTCTGAATAAAGAGGGCATTCAAGGCTATCCTAGATAACTAGCAAGGAATATTGATCCAGGGAGAAATTTGATCGCCAGTTTCTGGGGTCAGGAAGGAATTTTGCTTTTTTTTACCCTTATGAGACAATTTGCAAAGTTTCAATGGGGTTTTTTTTTTATGTTTGCCTTCCTCTGGATCAATTAACAATAATTAACAATTAACAATAATAATAAATAGTCCAAATTAAAAAGATCAATAGAGATCTAAAAAGGTTGAACTTGATGGACTAACTCTTTATTCATTCTCCAATACTATACTATTAATAATTATTTAATCAATAATTTAATTAATAACTAATCCGCATATTGCAGATCAGAGGAGATCTTAACAGGTTGAACTTGATGGACTGAAAGTCTTTTTTCAACCTTAATTACTATGTAACTATGTAACTATGTAACTATGTAACTATTAACCCATAACATTGGGACTACTGAAGGGATTGTGCGCTTTTTCCATCCCACCTTTGCATTTCTCATTCATTTTGAGCCTATAACTCGCAAATGGCTTGTAAGTAGCGAAATGTAAGTAACTTTTACGTGCTACATTAAAGGCTCAAGTAATTACAATTTAGCCAAATGAATGGGGGCCTTTGTTATTCATACAGTTGAATACTTTAGAATACTCTATGAATCTAAAGTATATGTGCAACTAGATAAACTATTTAGGTTATAAACGCTGTTAAGACCCTTCTTGTATAGAACTTCTGTTTATTTCTGACATCTCTTCTTTATCTGTTGTGCTTCTGTTAAAGATATTTGAAAGTTTCACTCTTTTAAAAATTGGTGTAAAAAGAAAGAAATTGACAGTACTAGTGGAAAAATGGCCATGTGATTTGTAAATCATAAATGGACATTAGATCCTATATAAAACAGTCTCCCTGACCTTGTTATAGTCAGCAGTGTAAAAATCAATTGATTCAAGAAAAGAGGAAAGAAAAGAACACCTTTGTTTCTGACCTAACAATATCGCATATCATAGCAACTCAGTGTAATCTAGTAGTATATAGGGACAGACCAACTATGAATTAATAAAATTGACTTTTATTGTATCACAAAGGTAAAATATATATATATACATATATCACAAGGTAAAACACGACAATTAAGAAATAGGATGTGTTTTAAAAGAAACACTATCCCACACCTATTACAAGTCATCCTCTTAGTGACATAACGAGCAGTATATAACACCTCTAGGAGTCTCTATGTGTTGTGGGGTTTTAAATATGCATGTACTGAAATCATATGAATATCAGGCATAAATGCACAAGAGCATAGATGTATATTAGCTTCTATGACTGTATATCTTATTAGTCAGTAATACGGTTGTATTCACATGTATCTTGGGTAGTGACTCTCAGGAATACTATAAGTACTCTTAACACAGATAGCTATATACATACATTAATATAAATCGCATTGAACATGTCCCTCTCAAACTTATATATGAGGTAAGCAGATTGACCTTGTGTGTACCCAAGTGGAGTCAACTGGGGATATGGGTGTGCATTAAATGATAGCCCTGTGTAGCTATCTAATAGTGGACTTTACCACAATACCTTGGGAACCACTACTTGCCCCCTAATCCTTAACACAGTGAGTCTTATTCTGCTCTCAACTACCTAAGACTAATTCCCTTGTTGATCCACTTACCCTTACACTGCACTTTAAACCAAGCCTCAAACGGAGGTCACTGAGGTGCACACCACTAGTTGCTGCACAGCCGGTTGCTGTAGGTATCTGCTGCTTGAAGCCAGTGACATCAGAGGTGTGGGACAGCGTGGGAGCTGATCTGACGCGTGCATTTCGTGAGATCTCGGTGGAAGTAGTATTGTTTACCTTTGTGATACAATTAAAGTCAATTTTTATTAATTCATAGTTGATCTGTCTCTATATACTACTAGATTGCATTGAGTTGCTATGATATGTGTAAGGTCAGATACAGTTCTTTTCTTTCCTCTTTTCATGAAACAAATATTGGTATAAAACACCTGTTTGTTTACATATCTGAACATCATTTCATAAACAAGTGCTTAAAAGCTCTGCTTTCACTCGCTTTAATCTTCCAAGCAGCTCCAACAAAGGTCTGCCCACACAGCTCATGCATACAATGTTTATATTGGTACTAGATCTACTACCCACATGTTGTCTCTCAGCAGCATTTAAAAAAAACAGAGCTTTTAAGCACTTGTTTATGAAATGATGTTCAGATATGCAAACAAACACTTTAATACTTTATTTTAATATAAAAAAGGGAAACTTTCATATACCTTTAAGACCCTGCCATTTTGTTTTGTCTTTTAACACACCCACTTTGGTATGAAAAGTTTGTTTTGAGATCCCTAATTATGTTGAAGAAATCTCTTGACCTTTCCATTCTGTTATCTTGTTCTATCTCTTTACATCATTCATTATAGAATGTCTCCTTGTCTCTTTTTGCCATCCTCTGGAATTCCACGTTCACTTGGACAAACCTATTCCAATTTCCACTATCTTTTGCTTTCCTTCTTTCCTGTGCTGCTCTCACTCATCAGCCAGACAGTTTGTCTTCTTAGTTTTCTTTCTTTTGGTGATGTTCTTTGGACAGAAGTTTTTCACATTATCCCGAAAACAGCAACAAAGTTCTCCTCACACTCTACCTTAAATATTTTTTTTACCTCCACTGCATATTCACAGCAGATACTATATTTTTCATGTCTGCTTGGTCTGATGATTTTCCCTCTCTTCCTCAGTTTAATTCTGAACTTTGCAATACGAAGCTCATAATCTTAACCACAGTCAGTGTTCTTGTTTTTGCTGACTGTATAGATCTGCTCTATCCTTGGCTACAAAGTATGGCCCGTATTCAATTGGGCTTGAAATTTGCAACAGTTACAGAGCGATTCAATTAATCAAGCCCGCATCATGACATCAGTAAAACATGGAGGTTAAACCACAATCAATTAGCGGTTAGAAGTCCGATATGCAATCAGATGAATGAAGGAAATGTTATAGTCCATGTGGGTGGCCTGATATGTATTAACTCCTTGAGTCCTGAGATTGATATAATACAGAAATTAAACTTAAAAAAAAAAATCTTGATTGCAGATTTGCGAGCTTGAGACTGTTGTGCAATTAATTATAAGGTCTTTCATTGCTTTCCCCGTCTTTTAAAGTGCAGTATTGATTTTATATTTGCATGTACAGTGCAACGATCAGGTGTTTAACCCCCTTGCGAGTCCTATCTGGTACTCGTAGGATTTTCTTCTATATTTGACATTAATAGGCTTGCGTTACATTTGCGGGCCTGAGGAATTGTAGCAATTGAATAGCGATTTGCGATTGTAACATTTACGGGCTTGAAAGATCAAAGGCTTAGCTTGGTTGGAGTTACGATTTTGACAACCGCAGGGATTTTCAGCCTGTAACTCGCAGATCGTTTGCGGGTAGCTAAAAGACGTCAATTGAATAGCAAATTCATTTACAGGCTACATTACAGGCTTCAGTAACTTACAATTGCTCAATTGAATAGGGGCATATATTTTTAGTGTGATTTCTATATTGTCCATCTAGTGATGTTCATGTGTAGAGTCATCTCTGAGGCTGTTAGCAGTGGGTGTTTACTATGAATAGAGATTTTTTTTGGACTGAATTCTACTAATCTCTGACCTGCTTCAAGGCCAAATTTACCTGCTATTCCATGTTTCTCTTGGTTCCCTACTTTATAATCTCCTATGATGAGAGTAACATCTTTTTTTTGGTGTTATATCCTTATAGAATTGGACAACTTCAGCCTGTTTAGCATCCATGATTGGAGAATAGACTTGCATCACTGTGATGGCTTGCCTTGAATTTGAATTTAAATTATTCTGTCATTTATTGGCTTGTAAACAAGCACTGCTTTTGGCTACTCTTTGGTCTACTCCATTTCTTCTGTAGAATTCTTGACCACAGGAGATCTGGCAATTGTTTGATATGAAATGTTCCATTCCAGTCTATTTTGAGTTCACAAATTCCCAGGGTATCCATGTTTAATCCTGTCGTCTCATATTTGACCATGTCTAGTTTTCTTTGGTTAATAGTTCTAATGTTCCAAGAGCCTGATTCAATTCAAAGCTTGCATATTGCGGTATACGTGTGCTGCGGGCTTGAACTCTGCTACAATTCTTGTTCTATTTAATTGAACAAGCCCGCACGTTATGGGCCGAAAGCCAAATCCGTAAACCATGCACTCGTACATGGGCGGGAACATGATCAATTAAGCAATGCTGTAACCACCAGTTTCGAAAACAGCCAATAGAAAATGAGACCGCCAGATGTGCAAAGCAAGTTTCACAGAGGCAGGTACAAATGATCAAATTGTCAATGTCTACTGGATAATAGATAAAGCAAGATAGTTCCAGAAAAATATTTACTTCTGCTTCATAGATTATTCTAAATAATTTGACTGTGTGGATTACAACAAAATGTGGCATGTTCTTAAAAATATGTGGGTACTAGACTGTCTCATCCACCTTCTGAGAAATCTATATATGGACCAAGAAGTCATGGACAGAACTGACCATGGGACAAC
The DNA here is from genome assembly GCA_027410445.1 of Discoglossus pictus. Classification (NCBI taxonomy): domain Eukaryota; kingdom Metazoa; phylum Chordata; class Amphibia; order Anura; family Alytidae; genus Discoglossus; species Discoglossus pictus. The sequence continues at coordinate 154,414,284 of CM050165.1, forward strand.
TGCATGGTTCAAAATCAGGAAGAGTGTGACAGATAATTTATTCAACTTATAAGCGGAATACACCATGCTTAAGGCCAGGATGGACAAATCCAAAGCCAGAATTAATATTGCTGATAGAAATATCAACAACCTCAGATACCTGGATGATACTACTGTAATGGCTGAGGATGAACTAAAGGGCCTATCGATGAGGGTGAAAAAGAGAGTGCAGATGCTGGCCTGCCATTCAGTATTAAAAAAGATGAAGATCATGGATAACTAAAATCTCAGTTCCAAGCAAATAGATGGGAAAGAAGTGGAGGCAGTGATAGATTTTTTATTCCTGGTCTCCAATATTTCTGCAGATGGTAACTGAAGCAGTGACATGAAGGTATTTGCTTCTGGGGAGGAAAGCTATTGCAAGTCTAGACAAGGTATTTAGAAATACATTACACTATCAACAAAGATCTGCATAGTTAGAAGTATGGTATTCCTAATAGTAACTAGGAGTTAGAGTTAGATTATAAAAAATGAGTGCTGTAGAAGTGATGACTAAATTGCTGTGCTGGAGAAAAGTGCTTAGAGTTACATAGTTACATAGTTACATAGTTACATAGTAATTAAGGTTGAAAAAAGACTTTCAGTCCATCAAGTTCAACCTGTTAAGATCTCCTCTGATCTGCAATATGCGGATTAGTTATTAATTAAATTATTGATTAAATAATTATTAATAGTATAGTATTGGAGAATGAATAAAGAGTTAGTCCATCAAGTTCAACCTTTTTAGATCTCTATTGATCTTTTTAATTTGGACTATTTATTATTATTGTTAATTGTTAATTATTGTTAATTGATCCAGAGGAAGGCAAACATAAAAAAAAAACCCATTGAAACTTTGCCAATTGTCTCATAAGGGGAAAAAAAAGCAAAATTCCTTCCTGACCCCAGAAACTGGCGATCAAATTTCTCCCTGGATCAATATTCCTTGCTAGTTATCTAAGATAGCCTTGAATGCCCTCTTTATTCAGAAATATATCTAACCCCTTTTTGAAGTTGTCTATCGAATTCGCTGTCACCACCTCCTTTGGTAGAGAATTCCACAGTTTAACCACCCTAACTGTGAAGAACCCTTTTCTTTGTTTAAGGTGAAATCTTTTTTCCTCTAACCTCAACGGATGTCCTCTTGTCAGTTGAAAATCTCTTGCTACAAAAAGTTCACTTGACAAAGCCTTATATTGACCCTGGATGTATTTAAATAACGTAATCATATCTCCTCTTAGACGCCTTTTTTCTAGCGAAAATAAGTTTAATTTTGCTAGTCTTTCTTCATAACTTAGCCCCTCCATTCCCCTTATTAGTTTTGTAGCCCTTCTCTGTACTTTTTCCAGCTCTAAAATGTCTTTTTTGTGAGGTGGTGCCCAAAATTGTACTCCATATTCCAAATGAGGGCGTACTAGAGATTTGTATAGTGGCAGAATTATATCTTCTTCCCTGGCTTCTATACCCTTCCTAATACATGCTAATATTTTATTTGCCTTTGCAGCCGCTGCTTGGCTTTGAGCGCTGTTACCTAGGTGGTTGTCCACTAGTACTCCCAAATCCCTTTCAATATCTGATACCCCTAGATTTGCTCCATTAAGATTATAGATTGCTTGGCTATTGTTCCTTCCCAAATGCATAACCTTACATTTATTTGTATTAAATCTCATCTGCCATTTAGCCGCCCATTTCTCTAATTTATGCAAATCCTTTTGTAGGGAAAGTACATCATTATCTGATTTTATTACCTTGCACAACTTAGTGTCATCAGCAAAAATGGAGACACTACATTCGAGTCCTACTTCAATGTCATTAATAAATATGTTAAAAAGGAGAGGACCCAATACTGAGCCCTGAGGAACCCCACTTATCACATTAGACCAATCGGAGTATGTTCCATTTACAACAACCCTTTGCTTCCTGTCTTTTAGCCAGCTCTCGATCCATGAGCAGATATTTACTGCAATTCCTGTATCCCTTAGTTTGCTCACTAGTCTTCCATGTGGCACTGTATCAAATGCCTTTGAAAAGAAGATCCAATGAATACTTCAGGAAATCAAGCAAATCTGTCCATTGGAAAGTTTGATCAGAAGGCTAAAGTTCTAATATTTTGGCCATATTATGATAAGACATGGTTCCCTAGAAAAGACTGATGCTGGGAAAGATTGAAGACATGCGAAGAAAGGTCAGGAGAGGAGGAGATGAATGCATGAGGTTATTGAAGCAATGAACATGAATTTAAGGGAGCTCAGAAGGGCAGTGACTGACAGATGTATCTGGAGTCATGTGGTCCGTAGTGTCAGGGAAAGTCAGACACAAATGAATGACTCACAACAACAAGACTCTTTAAAACATATATGGTAAACAATAAATATGGTAAAACACAAATACATTCAAAACACACACTATGATGGGGTGGTTAAAGGGAGTGGATGGGAGGAGAATTTGACCAGTCCTTCTGTCTATTATATATCTAGATCCTTCATCCCTGTATAGGATATCTGGTTAGTCTGACATTTGTATAGATAATTGCTATGTTGCTATCATTTTAAATAAAATATCAAGTAACTTATGTTTGTTTCTGTGTGCATTAACTAACTCACTGGTGTTGCTTAGCAACTGTGAATTTTGAGATGAAACATGCATTTTATTTGTTTATGTAAGTTTGTTTCTGCATAAGTTCAGTTCTACAAAAGTGATGTAGGTTTTTAAAACACATATGTGCATTTAAAACAGGATGATTCAATGTGAAACCTGTAGGAATAGTTTACACAACTTAGTTGCATTAAAGTTTTTATCATTTCTCAATGTTTCTGATCAAAAGAATCATCCACTGATTTATGCTTCCACCATTTTATTTTCATTGCTACATTTTGTACTGGATTGACTAAACATTGATGTGGTTATGTTTGAAGTTCTTCAGAATTAATTTGTATGAGATAGGAGCTTCACTCGTATACAGGATGCGCTAAGATGTAAATATTATAATAGTAACACTGAGCACAACTAAGCACTACCAGATTCAACTCCAAAAGTCCCAATAGACATAATGAATGCTACTATGAACTGCATTGATGACAGTGTTTCTTTAAAAGGATATCTACGTTTCCTGGATTATGAATACATCTGATGGAGGAGTATCAGAAGTGTCTGAAAAAAAAAATGTTTGCATAAAAAAATACCAAAATAAACATGTAAACACTTACCTTGAAGTTAGCAAAATCTATTGTAATTTCTGACAGTTTAAAATCAAGGTTAACACCCCCTCCAATTTGTTTTGGCCAATCCGGTTAGAGAAAGATTTCAGACACAGCACTATTAGTTGCTATTGCGACACCACACAGCATTGCCAGGATGCAGGGATGAGTCATGTACCAGCAGTGACAACACTGCTCTCCGATTGGCTGTGGTGCAAAGCTCATCGCCAAAGTGCTGTGAGTTGTAGTGCCTTAAAGGCACGCCTCGCTACGTGAGGCTCGCAGGTGATGAGCGCCTTTGGCTATCAGAAATCAGATTGACTATATACTTTGTAGCCAAAGATGTAGGAGCTCTATACAGTCAGCAAAAACAAGACCTGGAGCTGACTGTAGCTCAGATCATGAACTTCTTATTGTAAAGTTCAGAATTAAACTGAAGAGAAGAGAATCATCGAACCAAGCAGATAGAAAATACATAATATCCCTTGTGAATTTACAGTGGAAGTAAAGAATAGATTTATGGGACTAGACAAAGAAGCTTTGAACCGAAGTTTGCAGCATTATCCAGGAAACAGCAACAAAGAATATCCCCAAAATAAAGAAAACTAAGAAGGCAAACGACTATCTGATCAGGCTTTGGAAGTAGCCCAAGAAAGAAGGAAAGCGAAAGAGGTGATGATAGGAAAAGATTTGTCCAACTAAATGCAGAATTCCAGAGGATAGCAAGAAGAGGCAAGGAGACTTTCTACAGTAAGAGATGTAAATAGATATACGATAACAGAAAAGGAAAGTCCAGAGATCTCTTCAAGAAAATTGGGGATCTCAAAGAAACCTTTCATGCCAAAGTGGGTGTGATAAAATACAAAAATTGTAGGGACTTAACAGAAGCAGATCAGATAAAGAAGAGGTGGCAGGAATACACTGAGGATCTATACAGGAAGGATCTTAACAGCAGTAATGACCTCAATAGTTTTTCCAATGAGCTGGAGCCAGACATATTGGAGAGTGAAGTGAGATGGACTCTAGGATGCCTTGCTGATAAGGCTGCAGGAGTTGATGGAATCCCAATTGAACTATTCAAAATTTTACAGGAAGATGCTGTGAGAGTGTTGCTTGCCTTATGCCAACAAATTTGGAAAACTCAACAGTGGCCAAAAGACTGGAAAAGGTCAGTCTACATCCCACTCCCAAAAAAAGGCAGTGCCAAAGAGTGCTCCAATTATCGAACAAATGCACTCATTTCACATGCCAGCAAGGTAATGCTTAAGATCCTACAAGCTAGGCTCCAACAATATATGGACCAAGAACTACTGTGTGTGCGGCAAGGTTGTATATTGTCACTTTATTTGTTCAACTTATATGTAGAGTACATCATGCATAAGGCAGGGCTGGATGAATCCAAAGTCGGATTTAATATTGCTGGAAGAAATCTTTACAACCTTAGATATGCGGATGATACTACTCTGATGGCTGAAAGTGAGGAGGAACTAAGGGACCTATTAATGCATGTAAAAGAAGAGAGTGCAAAAGCTGGCCTGCTGCGCAACGTAAAAAAAAAATGATAATGGCAAACGGCAATATTAGTTCCTGGAAAATAGATGGGGAAGAAGTGGAGGCAGTGACAGATTTTATTTTCCTGGGATCCAAGATCTCTTCAGATGGTGACCGTAGCCATGAAATTAAAAGACGTTTGCTTCTGGGGAGGAAAGCTATGGCAAGTCTGGACAAGCTAGTAAAAAGTAAAGACATTACATTATCAACAAAGGTCCGCATAGTTAGAACTTTGGTATTCCCAGTAGTAACATATGGATGTGAGAGCTGGACCATAAAGAAGGCTGAGCCCCATAGAATTGATGCCTTTGAATTGTGGTGTTGCCGAAAACTGCTTAGAATCCCTTGGACTGCGAGAAGATCCAATAAATCAGTACTTCAGGAAATCGAGAGAAACTGTGCTGGGAAAGACTGAAGGCACACGAAGAAGGGGGCAACTGAGGGGCCGCATTTGCGGAGGTGGAGGCTCTACGGCGCCTCACAACTGGTTACAAACGACCACACAAGCGGGACTTTGCAAAAAAACAACAAACATGCAATGACTAACTACGGACTTACACAAAAAAATACGAGCTGTCGGACTTAGAAAAAATAAATTTGCGGACTTACACCCAAAAAATTACGATCCACGGGACTTAGAAAAAATCCATTACGGACTCGCAAAAATACGACATTGACAACCTGCGCACAGCATCAAAAATTAAAAAACACAAAAATACACACAAAAATACAATAAAAACCTTACCGACAGCAAGGGGGGACACCCAGGACCTCTGCAACACAGGTTAAACCTCAATTTCACTCAAACTCACAAAGATTAGACACTTGAAAATCCCCTAAGCGAGAGAGAAAAATGGACGACAAAAAAAAACAAAACAAGGCTACACGACCCCTAAAGCTGCAAAACACTGCTAAGCAAATACAGATTTTACAAAAACCCGTACAACCTACAACATACACCATTAGCAAGGACGCTAAATCATACAAACCCGCCTACCACATACACATTCACCCCCATTTTACAACACTAACTTACAGAATGCGGAAGTACCCAGCTACACAAACGGCTTCCCCTCGCGCACGCAGCCTATTTACACTACACACTGCATACATTGCTGACACTTACACCTCAGCTCAACAACACTTCAAATCGACATTACATGCTGCAGCAACATCACAACAGATTGTTAGCTCTTCACCACATTAGTTGCTGCATATATTAATTACAAAGAGGTGAAGTATATTAATTTATGATTTCATTACCAATTAATTTATGATTTCATTACCAATTTCAATTACCAATAAGTGCTAAAGAGCCTATGATAACAAATACACCAACCCAGAGGCTTGCAATGAGCGCCAAAGGCGCTCATTGCGAGCCATGCGATGAGGGCCAAAGGCGCTCAGTGCCAGCCTCGCAATGACCGCACAAGGATCTCAGACCACCAAAACACTTACTCTCTGTGGCAAACAGCATTACCTGCCTTACAATTTTATTGCCGTCATTTTTTGACGGGCAAGTCGCTAGTGAATAATAAGGGTCAGGTCTGCCATGGATCTAGGTATGTACTGTAACGGAACCCATCACTGTTTTACCCTGTTTTATGATTATTATGGTTAAAATATGATCCTACTATATGTATGTTGGTTTATGCTCTGCAGAATATTAGCCAGACTATTGCAGACCCCTAGCAGAATACATAATCCTATTAGGGTCTCCTAGAGGCAGGAGAGCCCTAGTGTGTAAGGTGTTCACATTGTGAAAGATGGAACAAAGAGAAGCATTATCTTATCAATGTCTGTTATTGTATCAAAGTAGCCGACTAGTCCATGGGAGGTGTGACCCCACCTATTGTTCTCTCTATGTGTACTGTGTGGCCAAATATGGGCATGTGTATTGCCTGTGGGGAGAGATGTGTATAAATATTTCTGCATATAACAAATTAAAGAGGAGTTCTGCTCCTGAAACTGTGTGTCGTCCAGTTATTGGGATTGCAGTTGGGATATTGCTATTATTTTACCTGTGGAAACCTTGCCTGTGGATTTACCATTTACTTGTTCCTGAGCCTCACTGGGATTATAAGCGGAGATAACCTGGGGAATATTGCCTCTCCGCTACATTGGTTGGCAGCGCTGGGATCCAGACTCACAGAGGAACAAGCATAAATGGAGTACGGATGGAGATTGATTTTGCCACACTAAAACGCTCCACGCTAAAAGACCTCCTGGAGGCAAGGGGTATACAAGCCAGCAATAAGAAGAAAGCGGTACTCATTACTGAGCTGATGTAGGAGTACCGAATGGACGGAGATTCGGTTCCCGAGCAGGGGGATTCGGGAGAAAATTCGGAACAAGTGCAGTTCCGGAGGCAGGTACAATTTCGGCTGTCTTTTTATGAGGAACAACCCTCAACAGAAATTATTTCAAGGACCATGACAGAAGTCCAGGAATTTATGTTGAGGAAACAAACAGCCCCAGAACGCAGCTCTGCAATAAATATGCCACAAGAAGGTAAGCCTAAGATACCATACCAGGCTTTTAAAACGTATGTGGAGGCAGAGGAAGATATAGACGCTTTCCTGCAGGATTTTGAAAGACTTTGTGCCCTGCATAGAATCAGCATAGAGGACTGGGTACCGATTTTGGCAGGAAGGCTAACTGGGAGGGCAGTCGAGGCATATCGTACTGTACCTAATGAGGAAATAAGGAACTATAACAAAGTAAATGAAATTATTCGGGCCAGGTATGCTATAACACCAGAAGCATACCGGCGGAGATTCAGGGACTTAAAGAAGGTGGAAAAAGACTCACACGCAGAGTGGGCATGCAGGCTACAAAGGGCAGCACTTGGGTGGGTACAAGCGAGCAAGGCACGGTCCATGGAGGATGTGATACAGATGATGCTGTTGGAGCAGTTTTATGAGGGAGTAACTGGCGAGGTACAAGAGTGGGTAAGAGACCAAAACCCTACCTCCCTCACCGAAGCTGCCAGGAAGGCAGATGAGTACCTAGATGCACGCAGGCAGCAAAAACCTGTAACAACAAAGACTCCTTTTAAAACCTTTGGGGGAACCAGCTACACCCCAGCCCCACCGAGAACACTGCCACCACCACCACCGCCCGCTGCACAGCCACGTTTCCGCCAGCCCGCTTCTGGCCCCTGTCACCAATGCCAGAAATGGGGACACTATAAAAGGGAATGTCCCCAGCTGCGAGACCGGTCCACCTGGATACGTCCAGGCCCACCACCACCACCGAGAGCAGCCGCAGCCCACCACTACCAGGACATAGTAGCCACGCCATATGGTTCAGCTGTTCCCATTACAACCGTGGAACAATGGGAGGTGCTGCACGAGGCAAATCCAGTCCAGGCCAATGCTGATAATTGGCAGCATCACAGGCAGACCGTATACCTGGAGGGTAAAGTGGTCCAAGGGCTGCGAGACTCAGGGGCTACCATCACCTTGGTAAAAAGTCACCTGGTTTCAGACCAGGCTAAATTTAACAAGACTGTGGCCGTCAGGGTAGCCGGGGGAGCAGTATACCGGCTACCCACTGCAAGGGTTCATTTGCATTGGGGAGCAGGGGCAGGGCATGTGGAGGTGGGGTTGATGCCGCAGTTACCAGCGGAGGTTTTATTGGGGAACGATCTGGGGAGGCTCACGTCTGCTTTTGAACCCCAGACCCCCACCACAGGAGAAGCTTACCCTGTGGTCACCCGCTCACAGACCCGTACCGAGGACGATCCTACAACAGGTCGGGAGACCCAGGTAAGCCACAAGCAGACACTTAGCACTAATGCCACAGAGAGACCCATAGCGTGGGACAACCCCAAAGAGCTTGGGAGGGAAACTAGACAGGACCCCAACCTCCAAAAGTACCGAGCATTAGCCGACGATAGAGTGGATGAGCGGGAACGTTTTATATGGAAAAGAGTTTCTATGGGACAGAGATTGTGGCCCACCTTTTGGACACTGGGATCCTGGATTGTTGGGATGGGATCCTGGATTTTTTTGGGGTGGGTGTACAGGGGAAGAACAGTGGGCCCTGTGCAATAGGGGCCCGACCACTAGCTGGGGGAGGAATGTACTCTGCAACTTGGGATGGTTTTGCTAAAGGACTTCAGTTCATTTGGAAGGCTGATGCTTCTCTGCTTCATTATTTAATTGTCTGAAACCAGTTTGTAAAATGTATTTTCCCTCTCCTTGAAATGTTTATTGCTGTGAATGCTGTATGAAGTGTGCGTTTGTTTTGTTCTTGAAATGTGAGGAAATGTGAATTGCAGTAATGCTGATGGGTTGTCAAACTGTAGAAGTGACCAACAAATCGTTTTGTCCGGACATCCCCAGGCCGATCCGTTGGGATCAGACCGTGTATGCCGGCTTATGGTCACGGGGGAGGTGTGTAACGGAACACATCACTGTTTTACCCTGTTTTATGATTATTATGGTTAAAATATGATCCTACTATATGTATGTTGGTTTATGCTCTGCAGAATATTAGCCAGACTATTGCAGACCCCTAGCAGAATACATAATCCTATTAGGGTCTCCTAGAGGCAGGAGAGCCCTATTGTGTAAAGTGTTCACATTGTGAAAGATGGAACAAAGAGAAGCATTATCTTATCAATGTCTGTTATTGTATCAAAGTAGCCGACTAGTCCATGGGAGGTGTGACCCCACCTATTGTTCTCTCTATGTGTACTGTGTGGCCAAATATGGGCATGTGTATTGCCTGTGGAGAGAGATGTGTATAAATATTTCTGCATATTACAAATTAAAGAGGAGTTCTGCTCCTGAAACTGTGTGTCGTCCAGTTATTGGGATTGCGGTTGGGATATCGCTACATGTACCATTTGCTCCACACTTACTAAAACAAGCATATCAGTTAGAGGAAAGTTTATGAATTTTTTTTGGTACCAAGTACATTCTATGTAAAACTTTTGGAAGGATATGGAATTTTCTGGATTTTACTAGGTGTGTTATATATGTATATGTATTTATTTACTTTTATGTATTTTATTTCATCAGTAAGTAATTAAAAGCTCTGTTTTTACCGCCTAAAATCATGCAAATAGAATGTGCCTGGGTCTCCCTTCCACAGCTCCTGAAGACACATACTCTCTAGAACTGAATTTGCAGTGTAGTGTCCTAGGCTATCAACAACCATGTCTCATGGAATATGACAACATAATAGCAGACATTGCACAGAGGGAGCAGGCCTTAAGTGCAAAACTAACAAGAAACCCTTTAAGTTGAGGCAACTGAGCGCCGTCACCTAGGCGAAGGAGACGGTGCTCCAAGTTTTTTATTTACTAAGGATTGTGCTCTGAATGCTAGTGCAGAACCTGGAGGTGGCTAGCTGGGTGAGGCTGGTTTGCCGCCAAAAGTTATCAGTAGTTTCCCAGCTAGACATGAGGGAAGATGGGGCTGCTGGTGCAGCTCCTTCTCATAGGAGCGTGTGGTGAGTGCTGGGGGCACTACGGATGCAGCAAGGCTCTTGGCTAATGGGTGAGCCAGTGTTCCCAGACCCCCCCCCCCCTCAGTGCAACAAGCAATCACGGGGCACCAGGCGCTGGTGAGAACTAGGAGTGGGTGTTGTGTGTTGGACCGCTGCTTGGCGCAGGGGGATTTGGACACTCCAGCCTGCTACGGTGCCCACGTGGTGGCTGTGGGGGTAGGCTGAGTCCCTCAGATCATGAGAGTGGTCAGATGCAAGCATGCCATACAGAGCAGGGTCACTGACAGCCTGCAGGGGGGTGCTTATGTTGCAGGAATAGTCCATTGTGCGTTATGTCATATTAATGCATAGGCTCCTGTAGTACCAATGACTCTGTGTAATACTCAGGATGGTGGATCTGCCCCCCCCCCCCCCGCCCCCCCCGGCATGTCCAGTGCTTTATGTGGATGGTAGCAAATATATGTAGATTTAGTGTAACATAAATGTACAGTTATTTCTGCATAATAAAGTCCCCCTGGGCATTCTGTGGTCATATGACCTAAGTGTTAGCTCTGTTAGCTCTGTGCTTATGTATCTAGAATGTGAAGTGGCTGACCTGTGTTCATGCCTCAGTGTAACTTTCGCCTCTGTGTGTTTACTGCTCTCCTCTATGCATGCAGGGCTGGTAATGACCCCTTCCTGCTATCTTATGCTGTAGTGTTCACTCCATGCTGTCTGGGAGCTGCAGTGAAGATAAGCAACACCTAGCAACACTGGGTAGTTGTATGGTGAAGTACCTCAGTCAGTAATGTAGCTGTCTGTCAAGTTAAAGGTTCTGAGTTTGATTCAAGCCACAAGCAGATATTTATGCATGCTCATTAAAGATTATATGCAAGGCTCTGGAGGTTGCCCCATGTCTGGTCGCCCCTGCTCATGCCTGGGGTGTTGTGCTGGGGCAGGATCCATTTGGGGTAATGGGGTCCTGTATATATATGTAATTGTGCGGCAGTATCTCCACGTTGGCATCGAGCGGGGGAAAGGCCTAGGGCACAGAAAGGTTTGCACGCTATGAAGTTTGGATTATTTAATATAGCAGTGTCATTTTGTATTGTGTTTAGACATCATCTAAGCTTAGGTGTCAATTCCTTTTTCACTGTATGTACAATAATGTGTTCATAGCTGCTTAGGTTATGGATAGGTTTTTCCCCTTTAAGTGGCAGTTGATTTATCCAATTGCAGGTACAGGGTTGTACGCTACAACGATGCAGGGTTGGTGCTTCTAGTAGCTTGTTGTACAATTGGTTTTCAGCCCTTAGGGTGCTGCCTTGTTATATCAGGGTCCAATAACCAGGGGTGGTCCTAAGGGGCGTGGCGATGTGGGCGAATAGGCCCTTAAGAGTTTTAGGGCCAATTTCCCTTCACAATGTTCTCCTTAGTTTGGGGCAATTCCCAGGCGCATTTTAGTACGGTGCGTGTGCTGGTGGCATTCATATGTAGGTGTTTGTCATGTGCCTGCCAGATAGGTTTTTATAATAGTTATGTTTGTGTGGACGCAGCTTGTTACCGGTATCAGGCTAAGTTCCCGTTCAAGGCAGTCATCTGGTGTCAGGATAGGGGACATAATTCCGTCCGTCTCGTGGTGGCGTTTTTTGGTATGTTGGCTGGGTTAAGGTTCAATTATCAATTGAACTTGCAACATATTCTCCTCCAATATGTGGGGAACTTCGTGCAGCATTCCAGAAAATACAGTTGTAGGGCAGATCGAAGGGTCCAATTTTCCCCGCTATGAGGGACGGGTTGAGTGGTACCCCCTCTTGTGGTTGGGTTAGTATCTGGGAAGTCGTATAATCACCCATAACTGGCAGCGTAGTGCAGTGGAATTGCGCTGGGCCCATAACAAGGAGGTTGATGGATCAAAAAGGACCTCTGCTACATTTGGTTTACCCACTGTGGAGGGGCATTGGTGGTCTATTTAGAGTTATGTGCTCTCGGTGGAAGATGATTAGGCATTTTATCTGTGGTTTGGATAATTTGGCAGCAATTTACCCTCAGTTATGCATCATTACACTCAGGTCTACGTGATCTGCAGATCCCGGGCTCTGGACCGATGGGGGAGCATATGGTGTAAGGAGGCGTAGGTTCCAAGCTGGGGTTTGCTGTTTTCTCCTGCCAGGGTAGTATTGCCTGGTTGTTCGGACTGGGTCACTCTTTTGAGTGAGACCAGAAGGATGCACTACAGGATATTTCTCCGTGGGAAGGACTCAAGTGAGCAAAAAGTGGAGGCTCCCAGGATGCATTAATTTGGTTGCAATGGTGGGTTGGTACCCCCCCCACCCCCACCGCCACCCTTGTTTCTAGGGCGCACCTCAGACTGCTGGACAGGGTGCGAGGACGAGCAGTTTTGGGCACTGGACTCGCGTTGGCACGCGAGTGGTGGAATGGCAAGATTGTGGGTCCGCGGTAACACAGGACCCAGAGTGAATGTCCCCCGAAGGTGGGGCGCCAGGTAGCAGACGCGGTCGCCCGGAAACGGGCCGGGCTCATACTACCTAGCGTAGCGAAGCATGGAACAGAAAGGGGACCAGGAGTTACGGAAAAGGGATTACAGGCAATTGGTAGCCTCTTCTCAAGGGCCGGAGATACCACGGTGCAGGAGGGAGCTTGGTGCCCAGTGAAAGCCTTGGGGTCTGTGCAGCCATGTCTACTTCCCGTGGGTCTGCCGGTAGCTAGAGGTTGGTTGGTTTACATACAAGGTATGGTGGCCTCAGCTGCCTAGATTTTTTAGATCCAAAGGGTGATCATATATGCCCGGTCTTCGATCCTAAGGGTGATCATGTCACCATGTGACGGTATATCACGGTGATGGAAAGGAGGTCTGTGACAAGTGTGAGGCCTTGAGGTTCTGTACAGCCAAATCTTCCCGCTGGGAGGGAGAAGGCGGCTGGTAAACAGACAAGGTATGTCGACCTTTGGAGGAGGGGTCCTGGGATCCGAGGTGATCAGGCGACCATATACGCAGAGGCTAAGATTGAACGGGTGGAGAAAGTGTGGTAGTTTGCAGTGCAACATGCACACCGATACTCCTCCTTGGTGGTGTGGTCTTTCTTGGGCTGGAATGCGTATTTGGTGGACCACTTGTGACGGAGGAGGTTTGTGACATGTGGGAAGCCTTGCGGTTCTGGGCAGCCATCTCTTTACCGCCGGTCAGTGGGTGGCAAGAGATCGGTTGGAAAACAGACAAGGTATGTCCACCTCAGGTGGCATTGGATCCAAGGTGACCGTGTGACCATTTGGCTGCGATGGTCCAAGATGGAGCAGGTGGGTGAAGGGGGTAGTTACAGTGTAACAAGCATACTGATCGCTTCCCCTTCATGGATTACAGCTCTCTTGGTCCAAACCGCGCATCCTTACTGGAAGAGGACTGGTTCTCCAGGATCATAATTCTACGACAGGCAGCGTTTGGGCATATTTCACATTGGAACCCGGTACCCACTCGCTTTGGTCAAAAAGCAGTCACCGTATCAGCCGTACGGGCTTTCGGAGAATGCAGGTTGGAGACTTGGAAGGTCGTGTGCTGTGCGGTCATTGGTACAACTGAACAGATAGGCGCTTTTCCTCAGTTGCCATTCACGGCCCACAGCTGGGGGGCATGGCCCCGGTTCGGATGGAAGGGTAACTACATCAGTTGGAGGTGCGGGTAGCGAGTGGCACTTCCCGCTTCCTACCTTGGTATTGACCCGAGTGGTAGTAATGATGCTAATAATAAGCCTGTTAAGGAACGGGTTTATCAAAGGGCTAAAAGGATCAGGCATGGTCGTATGTGCCTCATACGTCAAGTTACACGATTAGGCTGAGTAGGAAAGCAGTCGGATTTGAATTCAGCACTGGTTGGGGCTCAAGTTCATGAGCAGATATGGAGATCGGAATGCTGGTGTTTTTAGGGGGTATGCGGCTGGCCAGGGCGTTTGTTGGGGGGGGTCAAACACTGCAAAGGTATTCTGCGGTCTTCTTCGTGGCGGGTCATGGGGGGAGTCGCCTGGACAGTGGAAAAATGGGTAAGATCCTAACCTACGGTGGTACGGATGTTACAACACGGTAGGCCCTGGATGAGACTTCAGGGCGTAGGGCCTACTGTCTCTGACCAGGCTCCTCCCCTCACGTGGTTATGTTTATTTATTAATGGTTATGGTTATTATGTTTACTTGTGTTTACCAATAAACGCTGTGGCCAGTCTTCCTACCAACAAGTAGTCTGTGTCTAATCATTAAATTTAGCCTATGAAGTAGTTTGGGTCTAATTGTCATATGTTAGAGGTAATTGTGTTTAACCTATATCCGTACATACCAACTGGGCCTTGCTTAGGTCAAGAAATGTGAACCATTATGGACAGGTTTTTAATCTGCATTCGGCAACATCAAGAAGCCTGAGGTTCTGCACCAGCCATCTCCCAAGCGTCGTACTCAGAACCATCCATCACTGTAAATGGACAAAGACTGCTGACAGTGGATCACTTCATGTATCTGGGCAGTACCCTTTCCTGAGCAGTGTCAGTCAATGCTGAAGTAAACTACAGAATCAAGAAGGCCAGCTCTGCCTTTGGCAGATTTTGCTGCAATGTTCGGGAACTCTGAGAGATCAGTCTAACAACAATGCTGAAATTATACCCAGCAGTGGTGCTTCCAACTACCAGAGAGGTGCATGACGGCACAATCACTTCCACATGTCATGTCTGCACAAGCTTCTGAGAACCTGATGGGAAGACAGAGTGCTGTACGCTGAAGTCCCTTTCAAAGCCAGTTTGCCATCAGTTAATTCACTGCTGAAGAAATATTGAATGCATTTTTGGTCAAACAGAGACCTGTCAAGCAACCAATGAGATGTCATGGTCCTCATTCAGAACAATGGATGGACACATACCAACATTTTGGAAGTGGACCAATGAAGTGGGAAATCTGCAAAAAGGAGAAGTAAGCTTATAGGTTGAGGTCTAGTTTTCACTTAAATAGTTCAAACAGTTAAATTTCACTCTTTGCATGTTAGGTGGATCAAAAATGTTAATTTGCATGTAAAAACAAAACAGATGAGAGAAGCGCCCTCTACACCTAGTGTAGGATGTGTACTTTAATCAGGTTTGTCTTATGTGTTCACTTTCTCCACTGTAATTAGCACTATGGAACATGTTGGAACTTTATAAATAAATAGCCATAATTAAAGTTTTTTTACAGGAAGAAACTTAATTTTTATTAACATTCAACTAATAAATTCAGTTTTTAATTATGCCATATATGTAACCTCTGCTGTGTCACTTTAAAAGACTACTATTATTATAAACTTTCTAAGTGGTCTTTTTTGTTTAACTAAACACAATCATTTACGTTTCAATATTTTTGATGAATAAAGATATTCTAGATAAATATATTCCATGTTTAACACAAATGTTAAATATATGTTTAGTGGTATGCTTTCTATTCCTACCCATGTTATGGTGCAAATACCTTGAAGCCGCTCTCAGTCTTATGGGTATACATCCTTTTCTGTGTATATCTCCAGATAAATGCAAAGATCTTTTTCCATAGCCTTCTGAAGTCCATCTGGGCTAATGCAGTTTGCAGTGAGCTAAACAAGTTAAAGGTAATAGAGAGAAGATCCATTTTTACTGCAGTTTTTCTACTAAGTAGCTGCAGTTTCAAAGTATGCCAATAATGTAGTGTTTTGACTAGGTGTGAGATGATCGGGGGTAGATTTCTAATACATATTGTTGGAATCATCTCCAAATATTTTTTGCATTTTGATTGCAATGAAGTAAAAATAGACTTTTAGAGTTTTAACATTGAGCATTTGAGGTCTATGTTTAATGCTTCTGATTTGTGTTCACTTTAAGACCAGAACTTGTTGCAAATGTATCTGTGGGGATGATGTTGTCCACGAAAAAGGTTAAGTTTGTGTTAAGTCTGTCCTACTTTACCGATTATAACACCACTCAAATATACCGCGAGGGTTACTATTTTAGTAAATAAATGGGTAAAAAGTGCAAGACGCTAATATAACCCGAGGGTTAAAATTTACTGCACCAAAACTGTATTTATTTTATAATAGAACTTGATTGGCCATGTAATTTGGTTGACTAATAATATGTACTGTATGCTTGAGACCTCCACTCCCATTCCCACCCACTCCTGCACCGCAGTTGTGTTTATACTTCTTTATGGTGAGCATCCCAGTGAGAGAGCCCACTCCTATCAGTTACCACTCTGTGCATACATAAATTCTAAGATTGGACCTTGTAATTTAAGGGAAGTCCTAGGATTTTCAGAAAGTGTACATACTGCTTTAGACAAAGCACCATTTCTAGCCATGTCTTAGTGTTTTGAAAAAATCGACCCATCCCAGGAGTCAAAGGCCTTTCTCTATATCTAGAGAAAGTAGGCATGAGGGGCTGGAAGAGTTCTTGGGAGAGTGTTACATTCAGCATCTTTCTTATTTTATTTGGAAAGTGTCTCCCTGGGATGAACCAAACCTGGTCAGGATAGATCAGCACAGGTAGTAGTTGGATTTGTTTTTAAGAATCCACTTACTATCTCCTTTTTTAAATTTAACATCATAATTTTCTGTATTCCAAACCACCGAACCTCTGCGTTAACCAAGCCTCATATTCTCCCCATGAGTACTACATATGCTGCATATTATTGGAAACACTTTAAAACTAAAGTGAAAGACACTATTGATAATGCATTAAATGAAATGAATGGATCAGTTAGTCATGGAAATTCTTTGCAAGAAAAAATATCCTGGTGAAAAGTACCATTCACGAACAGGTCACTTACCACAGTGACATGTTTTAATTCTATATAACTACCAGCAAATTAAAAATTGCTGAAATGTAATTTGCAACTGCAAATAAAACTTTTTGAAATTTAATTTGGCACTTAAATAGTTAAATATGTTCCTATTTATGTACTTAAAAATCTAAGGAAATACAAACTTCTAAAGCAGGTTGCTAAGTAGGCTGATTCATGTTAAATATTGAGAGATACTGTATATATGATTCTAACAGAAAATTATACATAGACTGGAGACCTAAAAGTACCTTGATTTATTGTTGCTAAGCAACTCAATATTGCATTTAGTATGAACTTAAGGGTAAAAATATATTTTTTAGCATCGTGAGCTGTACTCTGTCAAGTAGTAATTTGTGATTTTTGAATAATTCATTATTTTCTGGAAAATATATATGGCCACATGTATTGGCAAAATCCTGTTTTACCGTGTCTCACATTCTCTGGTTACGTCTGTTATTTTCTCTCAAAGGTCAAGAGAAAGACAGAAGCCTAGTATCAGGTCTACAGAGTATATGTGTTACATAGTTACATAGTTACATAGTATTTAAGGTTGAAAAAAGACTTTCAGTCCATCAAGTTCAACCTTTTAAGATCTCCTCTGATCTGCAATATGCGGATTAACTATTAATTAATTAGTTGTATATAAAAATAAATAAATAATCAATTCCCTCCTGATCCCAGACACCGGCAACCGCATTTCTCCCTGGATTAGTACTGCCTCTCTAATTATCCATGATAACCCTGAATTCACTTTTTAATTAGAAATAAATCCTTCCCCACTACAGAAGTGAGGCTCACTGGTCTCTAATTCCCCGGATTTGCTCTTGCTCCCTTTTTAAATATAGGTATCACATCAGATTTTCTCCAGTCATCTGGTAGAGACCCTGTGTTGAGTGAATCTTGAAAAATTAAATATAATGGTTTGGCTATTACAGAACCCAATTTCCTTAGTACCCTTGGATATATTCCATCAGGACCTGGGGCTTTATTAACATTTATTTTTTCCAACCTCTTTTGGATTACTTCTTGTGTTAACCAATTATTTGGCAAAGGTAGTGTAGCCCCATTTTGTTGCTGTGTCCCAACACCTCCCTTGTGTATACCGAAGAAAATAACCTATATAGCTCATCTGCCTTTTCTTGGTCACTAATTATCAGACGACCTGTGTCACATTGTAATGTTCCTATAGTTTCCTTCCTCGCCTTCTTCCCATTAATATACTTAAAAAATATTTTAGGGCTAGTCTTACTCTCTTTTGCAATTAATTTTTCATTTTCAATTTTAGCCAGTCTAATCGACCTGGCTTGTTGATTTCCTTGTATTCATGTAAAGCAGTCTCTGTCCCCTCTTGTTTGTATAATTTAAATGCCTGTTCTTTACTCCGTATCTTGATCTTTAAATCATTGTTAAGCCACATTGGATGGGATTTACTCCTTTTACTTTTATTCCCACACGGTATATGCCGATGTGTATGTATATTTAGTAAGGATTTAAATGTTGTCCACTTGTGGTCAGTGTTTTTACCTGCCAGTTCTCTGTCCTAGTCTATACTTTGTATTGCTGCCCTTAGACCGTTAAAATCTGCCCTTTTAAAATTAAGAGTTTTTGTTGGCCCCTTAAAATGTTGTTTTTTTAATTCAATCTCAAACGACACTGTGTTGTGATCACTGTTTCCCAAAGGTTGCCCTATTCCAACATTAGATACTATATCAATATTATTTGTGATGAGTAAATCTAAGATAGCTTCATTTCTAGTAGGCTCTTGCACAACCTGGGCCAGATAATGATCCCTGAGTGTACTCAAGAACCTGCTCCCCTTAGATGAACTGCTGGTCTCATTTATCCAGTTTATTTCAGGGTAATTAAAATCTCCCATTATTAGAACTTGACCATGCCAAGCTGAATTTTCAATCTGTAACAATAATTGTATTTCCTCACTTTCAGCTATATTTGGGGGTGTATAGCATACACCTAAAAATATTCTTTTGGAATTTGCTGCTCCGCTATTTAACTCTACCCATAAACATTGAGCTTTATCACTAGGTCCACCATAAATATCTTCTCTGATTATAGGCTTAAATTCAGGCAAATCCCTCCTCCTCGTTTACCATTGCCTCTATCTTTCCTAAATAGGTTATAACCATCCAGATTACCAGTCCAGTCATGAGATTCATCCCACCACGTTTCAGTAATGCCTATTAAATCCCATTTTTCATTAATTCTAACTCTCCCATTTTTCCTGGCCAGCTTCTGGCATTAGCAAGCATACACCTTATGTTATGAGTCTGTAGTTCTGAAGTGCCTGCCACTGTACTTGAATTACTTAGTACTACCTCCTTATTGACTATACTACCCCTCCCCCATCTCCTCCCCTATGAGTTGTTAATTCATCCCTTATACCCTCTACACTTTCTACCCCATTACTTATATCTAGTCCCCCCCCCCCCCCAACTACTAGTTTAAAAACTCCTCCAGCCTTTCTACCATCCTATCCCCTAGCACAAAAGCTCCCTCGTCATTAAGGTGCAATCCATCCCTACTGTAGAGATTGTACCGAAGTGAGAAGTCAGCCCAGTGCCCAAACCCCTCCTTAGTGCACCACATCTTTAGCCATGCATTAACCTTCCTAAGCTCCTTCTGCCTTCCTGGGCTAGCACGTAGCACTGGTAGTATCTCAGAAAATACTACCTTGGAGGTCCTTGCCTTCAGCTTATTACCTAGTTCTCTAAAATCATTCTTTAGGACACTCCATCTTCCACTAACTTTGTCATTGGTACCAATATGTACCAAGACTGCTGGTTCATTTCCAGACCCTCCCAATAATTTGTCTACCCAATCCACAACATGACGAGCCCGAGCACCCGGGAGACAGCAAACTGTTCGATTGCTGGGATCTGGGTGACAAATCACCCTGTCTACCTTCCTAATAATAGAGTCCCCTGCAACCAAAACCTGTTGTTGCTCTGCCTATGCTGCCCTCCCACTCCTCCAGTAGAGCTGTTCTCCCGGCTGTTAGAGGGAACAGCTCTATCTGGCATTGACATTCCTGAATGGACATTCCCAACAGTTTCACTCAATCTGGCAAATCTGTTGGTGTTTGCCAACTCAGAACTGGCCTGCCTCCTCCTGTTCCCCCTGCTTCCCCTTGTAACTGTAACCCAGCTACCTCCCTGGACATCCTCACTAGCTCCAGCTCCGCCCTCCATGCTAGGCCCAGCTAAACTGTGCTCAGTGAGCACCAACCCCCCTTCCAGTGGAGCAATATCTCCAAGTGCTGCAATTCTCCACTCCAGATCTCCAATTTGAGCTTCCAGAGAGGCAACATGCTCACACCTCTCACAGAGGTATGGACCCTGGATCATCTGTTCCAGTATTGCATACATTTGACAGGATGTACACTGAGTGAGGTTGCCACTGGACTGGCTCATAATTATTATTATTGTCTACAAAATTTCAGTGGGAAAAATAAAGAATATACAATAATATATTTGTATAAAGTTTTCCTCCTTTGTACTATAAATCTGCCCTCCCTTTTCTTTGAAGTCCCTACCCCTTTTTAAACTCCTACACTTCACTAGAACTGCACCTGATACTGAAAATGTTTGCAAGCTCACAAGTTCGCCCCTTCCCCGTTTATACTAACTTCTGCCTTCTCACCTGGGCACAATTAGTGCACTCTGCAATTTATCAGCCTTTATCTGTAAAGGAAAATCCACTTGTAAACAGGCCCCAAAACAGCTCTCAAACCTTTTATACTAGTTAAGCAGTCAAGCCACACCCCTCTCACCTGTATGAAACTTTGTGCACACATTAAATGTGTGAATTTCTCACACCTAGTCTGCACAATGTTATTTCCCACCACACATTTTTCACTGGAGATTAAGGTCTACTAAAAGAGTTTATGCATTTTATCCAGACACATCCAAACACTGTAATAAAGGATCCAAGCTATTAATTACAGTGAGCGCAGTCTGAATTTGAATATTGTAATAATTATGATTAAGATGTATCCTGTGACCCCAAAAAGATGGTTTCATTTTAAAGAATATAGACAACCAGATAACATTGTACTAGTCATTTGTCTCTTCAGTAAATCATTCAAGAAATCTGAATTGTTTTTTTGGCTACTTTATGATAATTTGCAGCCCTATATATTAATTTGTAGCTCAGAGAGCTTGATAAGTGTGGATGAGGGAACTAACTGCATGTCACTATTGGGTTGTAATGCTTTGCCAACACAGAAACAAACAAGCAGACTCTTTTACTAACACAAGGGCAGTTAATTGGTATTCCGGAGCAGTTCATGAGGAACAGCTAACTCACATAGTAATACAGAGGAAAGTACAAAAATGCTAAGTTTCTCTGAAGTGATGGCTCGTAGAATGTATCCAATTTTTCATGACAACGCCATTTAATACTTCTTAAGAATGATAGCATGCCTTCATAAATTATGTAAATACACTCTAACAGTTGTATTTTTACATGTTTTTTTATATTACATTGATCTGACTTTTCATGAATTTTAAATCTTAATCAAAATCAATAATTTCTGTCACAGGCTGAGAAAGCAGAAGGATTTGTCAATCTTCCAGACTTCATTGTGAATCCAGCAATAGAATGCAAGAAAAAGCAGTAAGTTTTTGTACAGTATCTATTGTCTATAGATAAAATGAAAAGCCAAAAACTACAAGAACTTGCAAACCACCTTAAACACTTTCTTGTTTGGAAAAACAATGTGTCAAGTAAAAAAATATGATCTATATCTATAACGACACATGTTAGATTAGAAGCTTAGGGAATCTGAGTGGATATTCACTAACTTTTTCGGGGGCTACAGAGGAGCTACAGACAGTAGGAATGAGAATGTATGTAATGGCAAATTGGCACACTGCAAAAATAGCAAATCGAAGAACTGCCCCTTGTGATAGCTATTCTCTCCTACAGTCTCTACTTATGTAATTCCATAAAACCAAGGGTATACATAATATATAACTATCATACTCTGCTATCCCATTTATTAACCCTTCAAAATCCTCTTAGAATTTCACACTTCTTCAAAATATTTTGGTTGTGTGTACTGAAGATCATATTTGGAAACTGGCTAGGATTTGAGTATCCTTGCTCAGAACACTTGACTTAATAGGACACTAAAGGTTAAACTTAAAACTTTAAGCATATTTTGAATTGGTTTAGTTAAAAAAATATTAATATGAAATAAATGATCTTAAATGTTGCAATTTTAAGGCATGAATTACTTTTTCAGATCCTATTAGCTGGCCAGGTCTCTTCTCGTGTGCCATTATTAACACTTAAATTATTTTCAATGTATAGCCCCATGAAAATGAAAAGACTAGGCAATGAGTAAACAGGTGTTTGCATAGTCTATTCATGTATTATTGACTTTTAATTAAAAACAATGCATTTTGATGGGCAATAATCTCCTATTAGCAAGCAATTTTACTATTTGCATGTTAGTTTGATCACAAATGTTAATTTGCATGTAAAAACAAAAACAAATGAGAGAAGCACCCTCTACACCTACAGCCACATTAAATTCCCCCAACGTGTAAAATCGTAGCCCGTAACATAGCCCACAAGACTTACAGCTATTAAATTGGCCTTGTAAAGCTACCTGCAAATGATCTGCGGGTTACAGGTGAAAAAACCCTACGGGATGTCGAAATCGGACCTCCGTTAGCGCGAATCCTTTGAACTGTCAAGCCCATAACTGTTACGGTCGGAATCGCTATTAAATGCTACAAATCCACTTGCATCCAAACCCGTAACCCGCAAATGGAGCCAAAAAGCCTACAGTACTAGAGAGGACCGGCAAGGGGGTTAAAGTCCTATCCATAGCACTGTAAGAGCAAATATCAACACAATACTGTACTTAAAAAGCTAAAGTGATGTTAGGTATTAAAATTAATAGCACAACATTCTTAAGCTCAAAATCTGCAATGTAAAATACTTTTCTTAATGTTAAATTTCTGTATTATATTGATCCTGGCAATCAATGTGTTAATACATATAATGGAACTTGCATGGCCTAGTATATCATATTTACAGATTTATTAATATTGAATTATTTCTGGAATGCGTGTCCGATCGTAACTCATAATAGAAACCCGTAACGGTGTGAAATCTAACCTCCAATTTTGAAGTGACGTAATGATGATGATCTCTTTTACCATTGGCTCCGTCTAAACCTGTAATTACGGGTTTGCCTAAATGATCATGTTCACGGCCACACATGCAACGTGCGCAAAATAGATTTACAGGCTTGCGTCTCCGGCCCGTTGGTCACGGCATGGTAAAATGTAATAGCTCTGTAATGCAGCAGAATTTCAAGCCTGCAGGCTTTGCGGGTATCCCGTAGCGTTTACGGGCTTAGAATTTAATGTGGCTACTAGTGTAGTATATGTACTTTAATCAGGTTTGTCTTATGTGTTCACTTTGTCCACTGTATTTAGCACGATGGAACATGTTGGAACTTTATAAATAAATGATCATAATTAGAATGGAAAGTTTTTTACAGTAAGAAACCGAATTTTTAATAACATCCAACTGATAAATTCAGTTTTAAATTATGCCATATATGGAACCTCTGCTGTGTCACTTTAAAAGACTACTGTTATTATACACTTTCTAAGTGGTCTTTTGTTTAACTAAACACAATAATTTACGTTTCAATATTTTTCAAAGATATTCCATGTTTAACACAAATGTTATATATATATATGGTGTTTCAGGTTTTTGCTACATATACACATTTCTACATTTTTGCAATATAAAATGTGACTGTGTTTTAGAGAAGAGCGTGCAGTACCTTATTAAATGCTAAATTACTCATAATTACTGGAGCATGCTTTGTGAATTCACCTCACCAGTGTAGTTAATACTTTCATTTACATTGTTTTTGGAGTCCTATATATAGATACTACATACTGTGAAACTCATTGTTATTTATTAGCTTTCCCTGTTACTTTATAGGCTGCTCAACACTGCACTATTTCCAACTAAATCATATTCAGATATACATTTGCTAGAGAACAGCTGTAGGGTGGGAATACATGTCAAGTCAGCACACAAAGCCTTCTCGGGTGTGTCTCTGCCTTCTGGGGAATGATAAGTAATAAACTATATAAACAACACATCTCCAGTTGAAACTAAAAGCAATTTATTTTCAAGACACTTAAAAGATCGAAAGTAGTCCTGGAGTGGATGCTGGACTGTTTCTAGATAAAGTGGCTCCTAGGTTAAAAAAGTAAAACTCTCTCCTGTGCACCCCAATTTCAGCTCAGGGTTCCATTAAAGGGAAAATATAGTCCACATTTGCACATAAACATTTACTTTTCTTGCTTATTATTATTATTATTATTATTGCTCATTTCCATTTTAGATTGTAAGATTGCAACCTTTCAATATTGCAAGGCACTTTGGGGAAGGCACTGGATTCTAAGCTCAAACAAAGGACCCACCATCATTTGCAACGTGTTAATTTAATACTGCTATTGTTTTGCTTTGATCGTAACCCATGTACAGTTATGCGCATTACAAATAAACAATAGTAATAATAATAATTTCCAGAAGAATTTGTAAAGACTTTCTATGAAATGCCCAAATGAACCCTAGTTGGACACCATTTTAGCGAGAAAAATCACTCCATCCAAAACCTGAAATTCAAGATACGCAAATATAATTTCAAAGAATTCCAGAAGAGGAAAACATTTGAAATGAAGATGAACATACCCTTCAACAAAAAACATACAGTTTTTGTAGCACATTACCAAATTTTCATGTGGATAGTTATTTATGTGTTTGCTTATGGTTACATATATGTATATGCATCAAAAGATATTTGCCTCGCTTATCTCTCTGATCCCAGACATTTCACATACATTTCCTTTGTAAATTACCCTGCTACCTATTGCTTCTGTTACATTGTGCCTATTATTTTTTTACCTTCACCACTGCTAATACATCATTTATTTAATCTAATGCTTTTTAAATTAGAAAAAGGATCTTACACTAAATAAAATTACAGTGCCCAACGCTCAGGTTCCAAGCTGAACTTAAAGCAAGCGCCACAAGTAGAGCTTGCTAAAAGTAACATTTTCACTAAAGTATTTTTTTTATCTTCAGAACTTACATAGCTGGTACAGTTGTTTATTTGTTAAAATGTTACTTTAAGCAGACTCTCCTTGAGTCTCTGCTCTTCCTGTCTGTTAGCTGACCTGGATCCAGATGGTTGGAGAGGAAGGGGGTTTGTGAATGTATTAGCAGGTGAATATAGCTTTTAATAACTGCTACCTGCCCCTTAACTCTTTATGCGCAGAAGCATACACATGCACTACAAATTGTAAATCAATTTGTAGTGTGGCCATCTTCTGCATGCACTGTACATTAATTAGTTTGATAATGATTTTCTCTAAAAAATATTTTTTTTGTACTATATTGCATAACTTCTAAAACTAAGCTAATAAAAGTACTGTCACATTATAGATAATTATATGTTGGTTCGATAAGAGTAGGAGGGATGGCTGTCTGCTTATCAGGCAGAACATTTCCCATATTTATAGCTTAAGCATTAAACTTGTACTTAGCAGTGTTGCATTTTTTTCAGCACAGATTTATTAATATTGTTAAATCTAGTGTTACATCTAATAACTTAATGAAAGTACGAAAATGAAATATGTAATTAAATACTCTGTGTTTATCTAACTCATGTATTTTTCTGTTTTTTTATCTTTTTTTCCCTCAAGTGCTATAAAGATTAGCAACCCAAAGATCAAAACATTTTATTTTGCTGCTGAAAACAGAGAGGAAATGAACAAGTAAGTGGAAGGAACCATTATATCACTCAAGACTATTTTGTGGGCAAAGAGAGTGTATTGACTGCCGTTTTTCTTGGTAACTGACAAAAACTGTACATTTTTTTTTTTTTTTTTGATGGCTCAATAGGTCTATGATGTTAATAACACTGACATAGTTTCAGAATACTTGTGTGTATATCCTTCTGGGGTAAATCAAGTGAATCTGCACACTCCTTAATGTGTCCAAAGAGACCTGATGAAAATGCATCACTTGAAATACTGATTCTTTTATGTACAATACACAATAATATTATTTGTTGAATAAGTAATTAATCCTGCCTATTGTACCGACAGGGGCAACAAGGTTTTTTTTTTAATGGGAAAAAAAAGCAGTAGTATGTTAGATGCACAAAATATAGCAAGAACATACTGAAGAAAGTACAAATGTCAATGTGGAGGACGTTCTTACATTTTTCCAACATTTTCCAGTTTTTTTGTTATTGTTTGTTTGTGAACATTAAGAACCTTTAATACAAAATTCAATATAGTATGTGATATCCAAATAGTCCTACAGTGAAATGAAATACAATAGAATTAGATAGAGAGACAGATAGAAAGAGAGAAAAAAAAAAAAAGAGGGGTAGGAAAGGGGGGGGGGAGGTTGAGGCATTGCTTTAGTATACCTCTGGCTCGCTAACATTGGTGTCTGCTGATTGTTAATCCCATCCAATTCTTTTGTGCTTTTTATTAACCTTTTAAAGAAATATATGAGATATTTTCCACTTAATTCCTTTATTTTTCCACACATATTGCTCAGTATGGAGGTAGCTACTCCCACTCACATTGTCCCTCACATAGATCCTTCTTCATCTTCTTTAACGTGAGAATCCAAAAGAATATGGAAAAATGATGTCATTATTGGGAGTGGGGCCATTAACACAGCTAGGCAGGGTCCACATACAACATTCAAAGGCGGAGGCTTCATACAGCTGTTAGTGTGATTCATCTCCTTAGCAGTAAAAAAAAAAGTCATGTAGTATATACAATATTATTGTTCAGCACACAAAACTCATCATGAATAAAAAGTAATACTTATATAATGTATATGTATACATATAAATTACAGATACACAGAATGCAGTGGAATAACTGTATTTCTCGGAATTTGGAGCAGGAAACAAGTTTTTTAGACATTCAAATGTGACCACAAATGTACATTTTTTTTTACTTTACTACTGTACAGTGGAGGGCTTCTATTGCTCTTTTGCCCACCATAAATTAAATGATTGTTGTGGTAAACTACCTCCCAACACAATCTACTACACAAGCTAGGAGCCGGCACCACACTGATGAGCGGCAGTAAACTTAAACAGCTGTATTTGGGTATGTTTCCTGGCTTATGTATAACCCATCCTGAGCTTTGCTTAAAGGTCCATAATACAGCAGGCATATGCTTAAAGGAAGCCAAGTTTAAAAGGGTATTGGATTACAAGAGTGAATCCTTTGTGGGCACATTTGCATGTCCCTGCCCACGTTCCCAGAATGCAGTGGTATAACTATTTCTCGGAATTCTAAGCAGAAAATACATTTTTTTACTTGTTTTAGACGTTCCAAATATTTAGTTTTGAACAAGACATTTATATTTATTTAAATTATGTAAGTATACTTTTTTTTATTCCTGGAAAAGTTTTGAGTGTTGTACAATAATATATATGTAATAACTGTTTTTTCTCGGAACTCTGAGCTGGAAGTAGGTTTTTTAACTTGCTTTGGACATTCAGGTGTGAACACAGATGTACTATTTATTTACTGTACTACTGTACGGTGGAGGGCTTCTATCGCTCTTTTGCCCACCATATTATAAATGATTGTTGTGGTGAACTACCTACTCATAATTTCCACAACACAGGCTGAGATCCCGCTCCATGCTGATGATAGCCAGTAAGCTTGAAACATGTACATGGATTGGATACTCGGCCTGTGTTTATTCCAACCTTGGCTTTGCATTAAAGCTGTGTAATAATACAGCATGCATAAGCTTAAAGGAAGCCATGTTTGATGATGGCTACGGAATGAAGAGTGAGGCATTTGTGGACATATTTGTGTGTCCCAGCTCAACTTCCCAGAATGCAGTGTAATAACTGTTTTTTCTCGGAACTCTGAGCTGGAAGTAGGTTTTTTAACTTGCTTTGGACATTCAAGTGTGAACACAGATGTACATTTTATTTACTGTACTACTGTACGGTGGAGGGCTTCTATCGCTCTTTTGCCCACCATATTATAAATGATTGTTGTGTTGAACTACCTACTCATAATTTCCACAACACAGGCTGAGATCCCGCTCCATGCTGATGATAGCCAGTAAGCTTGAAACATGTACATGGATTGGATACTCAGCCTGTGTTTATTCCAACCTTGGCTTTGCATTAAAGCTGTGTAATAATACAGCATGCATAAGCTTAAAGGAAGCCATGTTTGATGATGGCTACGGAATGAAGAGCGAGGCATTTGTGGACATATTTGTGTGTCCCAGCTCAACTTCCCAGAATGCAGTGTAATAACTGTTTTTTCTCGGAACTCTGAGCTGGAAGTAGGTTTTTTAACTTGCTTTGGACATTCAAGTGTGAACACAGATGTACTTTTTATTTACTGTACTACTGTACGGTGGAGGGCTTCTATCGCTCTTTTGCCCACCATATTATAAATGATTGTTGTGGTGAACTACCTACTCATAATTTCCACAACACAGGCTGAGATCCCGCTCCATGCTGATGATAGCCAGTAAGCTTGAAACATGTACATGGATTGGATACTCAGCCTGTGTTTATTCCAACCTTGGCTTTGCATTAAAGCTGTGTAATAATACAGCATGCATAAGCTTAAAGGAAGCCATGTTTGATGATGGCTACGGAATGAAGAGCGAGGCATTTGTGGACATATTTGTGTGTCCCAGCTCAACTTCCCAGAATGCAGTGTAATAACTGTTTTTTCTCGGAACTCTGAGCTGGAAGTAGGTTTTTTAACTTGCTTTGGACATTCAAGTGTGAACACAGATGTACATTTTATTTACTATATATATATATATATATATATATATATATATATATATATATATATAGATATATATAGATATCTATATATATATATAACATTATATTTTCTTAAAGGTATACGTTTTTTTTTTAAATGCCACTGACAGGCAATCTGTAAGTGGCTAGTACATCTCTTACAAATAGAAACATTGCATGCATGAGCTGTGGGGGCAGACCTTTGCAGGGACTGCTTGGGAGATTTGAGTAAGTGAAAACAGAGCTTTTAAGCACTTGTTAATAAAATTATGTTTAGATATGCAAATGAACACTTAAGTCATTTTTTTAAATATTAAAAACAGGGAAACTTTCATATACCTTTAGGTGGTCATTCCTGCTACAGAGAAGAATCACCCTAACAGCTGACTGAAGGCTCTCTCTATCATGTAGTCGGTGGACCCTGTCACACAGAATGGCTCTGTCCGCAACAGTGACATCATCTTTGCATATTCTTTTGCATGCTCCAGCTAAACAAGATGATATAGAAACTCCATGATTAAGAATATGAAGGGGGAAATGACAGTCCATAAACTGAGCAATATAAGTGGCAAAATTAGGCAAATAATTCCAAAATATGTAATATATTTCACTAAAATGTTCATAAAAGTATAGAAGAGATTAAGTTTGATTCAGTGTATTCCCCCCTAGAGATCAATAGCCCTTTAAATTTATTTGCACCCCAAGTGAACCCTATATTATTATGAGTTTATACCTCCCAACTGTATTATAATATCAATATGCTGTATATGAGTTGGGTTTCAATCATTGTTAACGAGTGTTCAAAAAAGTGACATTTTATAACAAAACATACTATAAGAAGAGATAATTGACCTGTATAAAATAATTGTTACCATGTAAAATCTAGGATCATGTACAGTATTTTGTTTTGCGTATCACTTACACTGAAGGCAATTCTTACCATTTCTCAGCTGACATGGGGTTTAGAAAAATATTAATGCAAACATGCAATGCTTAAATAAAATATCACTATATTTGACAAAGAGCTACTCCCACCACTCCTCCTGTTATTGGTAAATACCTGGGATGTGAATAAAGCCAGAGACAAATGGGTATATTACTAAAGCTGTGATGGGTTAGAAAAGGCTGCAGTGACACAGGACATTTTCTTTTTTTTATATGGATTTAAAGCACCATGTCCTTTGCCCCTACACAATTAGATACTAGGCATAATAGTAGTCACTGGTAAAGAAAAATATTCCAAAGTAAATTAAGCACTTTATTTGAATCAAAATCAAGTTTTTAATTGTGTATGCATTATCCTGCTGATCTTAGTAAATACAATGAGACATGTTCCAACAAGGGGACTCTTTTTGTTAAATAATCTTTATTGCTTTTTAAATATATAAGTATTACAAGACTTACAAAATGAAGATAACAATGAGACAAACCAAACAGGGTATTGTATTATACATTTCCAGATTGGTTCTCCTTCAAGGGAGAGCTGTTGTCAAATAATATGGAGCTGTTAGGTAAATAGTGATTTTACTGTATAAAAGCCTTTCTGTAAACTGACCCTGTTTAAAACATAAAAAATAAATGCTGGGGAAAAAAGACAAAAGAGAGAAAAGAAACCAAAAAAAAAAGAAAAAGGGAGATGGGACACCACTGTGGGCGGGAAGCAGGTGGCAATCCTCTTCTTTTGCTCTAATGATTTTAATTGTTTGGACCATTCCAGAGTGCTCATTTTACTGCATCCATAGGTAGCTGTTGGATTTCTGCGTACTCTCTTTCGAGAGTTCTAATTGAGCTAATTTCCTCAAATAGAGATTGCCAAGAAGGTATATTGTCTTGCTTCCAGTTAATTGCTAACAATCTTTTAGCCACCGTGAAAAAATGGGTAGGGTATGCTATTTCTTTTAAGTTCCTAGTGGAGGGAAAGATATGGAACAAAGCCATTTCTATGGAGGGTGGAATATATTTAAATTACAAGAGAGCAGCTCTAAAGAATTTGCTCCAAAAATGTTGTATTCCATAGCAATCCCACAATATATGTTTGAAGGTGCCATCTGCACCACATTCCCTCCAACATTTATTTAATTCAGTATTCTACAACATCTTGGCTAGCGTAGTGGGAACATAGTACCATCTTTGAAGCACTTTATAATATATTTCCCTATATGCTGCATTCTTACCAAATCTTTCCGTGACTTGGAAAGCCCGGGTTCCATTCAGAGTTTGACCATGACATATTAATATATTTTCCCATTGTTTTATCTGAAACGATTTGCCCTGTTCTTTCTTTGATCTAATAATTTGAAAGCGAGATAAAATGTCTGCTATGATGTCTGTGGCAAATTTGTTCTAACTGGGAAAGTTCATGTAGTTGATAATATTTATAACTATTTACATTTTGTTTAACCCTATTATATTCAAGCCACTTATTTAAGGGTAACCCATATTTTAAATTTAGTTCTTCAAGGGGGTACATGTTTTTATTCTTAACAAGATCTTTTATTGTTGTAATTCCCCATTTACTCCAATGTACCTTATTTAAGTCTATAACACTCTCATCTATTGACTGTAGAGAGTTCAGGAGACTAGTGGTATGAAACAAAGACCATTTCTTATTTAGATTATTCAAAAAGAGGATACCCTTTGTGACAATTAAAGACATTGATATCAGGAAATTGATCAAGTCATACACAGATACCCCTGCAATTCTTAGTATCACTGCAGAGATTAGGCGTCAGGATTGCCACAGCTGTATTCCACCATGGATTACATTGCCTTTTCCTACGAATTTCTAGATTATCTATGCATTTTATCAACACAAAACCAGTTGTGCACTTCAATTTTAACTATCTATTTATACTCTTTAAAGCTATTTATGTGGTTCTGTAAGGGTCACTTTTATTCCCCAATAATGTATACAATGTTTTATTCTCTTTATTTAAACTTTTTTTCAAAGATTTTCAAAAAAGTACATTACAATAAAGGAATATTGTGAACATAAATCTTTTCTTACAGAGAATATTTAAAAAAATATTAAAAATAGCAAAATAATAGCAAAATTGCAAAATAATAAGATGGGGAGAAGGAGACAGTTTAAAATGAAATAAGGAGAGGGGACGGGAGTGGAGGGTGGACTGTTTTGTAGGTATCATGCAGATTCAAGGTCTACACACTTTGACAAAAAACATTCATAGCAAGTAAATTAGTTAAATGAGTCACACAACTCATATATTGAACATACCTGTTTAGAGAAGGTTGCACTTATGTGAGTGATACAGTTGTATGAATATTACAATTATGTTCATATAGGCAATTTACACTTTGACCTAGATTACCTTTCACAAATGTGGTGAGTTTTTCCATTTCACCATTCTCTGGTATTTTCTGGATTACTTTGACTATTTTAGTTAGATTTGGTTGGTTCCAGACCTTGACCAGGTTTTCCTTGCGGTGATGAAAAAAATAATGTTTTGTTTGAAAACTTTACATCTGGCTCAGAGCATAATTAAGCAAGATAAAAGTCATACATCTGGTCCTTAATTAGAAAAAAAAAATATTGATGTCTCTGCAGGATCCTGGAGAGATCAATTATATATTGTGGAAGTTATGTGTGTGAGAGGGAAGTTTACATTTCTTTCATTGTTGCAGTGAATGATGCAATGTGTCTGCATCTGGGCAAGTGAGAGGAAATGGGTGTTGTCTATTTCAATATCATCCAATTATCTTCACAAAGGCTCTCAGTTTCCTCCTTCCCCTCCCCTCTCTCCATGAACAGCCAAAACACACACCCTTATGATTCAGCTCTGCGGAAGTGATGTAACATACAAGAAATGGATTACTGTATTTATTAACAGAGTGTACAAAAATTCAGATTTTCCCAAAATATGTTGATGTCCATGGCTTACACAGCTACTAATATTGTTAGTTTGTACATACTTGACAAACAGTTGTTTTTTCCTAAACTGCAGTGGTTCGTTTCAGTCTTAGTAAATGTTTCTGTTGGTTTGGACAGTAAGAAGACCAGTGTATTAAGTGCTATTTCTTCCTGGAGACAGCCGAATACTATCAGCCTTATTAAATTGTGATTTAGCCAGTTGAATAGTGCTCTATATAAGCACATAGCATATGTTTTTTACAGAAGTTTTTAGTTAGTGAAGACCTTGCTTTTGGATAGAAGTTCAGTAACTAAAAACTTCTGAAAAATAATATATGCTATGTGTTTATATAGAGCCCTATTCAATTGACCAAATCGCAATTTAATAAGGCTTTATGTCTCTTTCCAGTGATAAAATTATTTGTACTTTTGGGACTGGATCAACAATCATGGTAATAGGTGCCTGTAGCTCCACAGCCTTTCCAACACAACTTATTTAGAGGGGTGCCTACTTTGTGCGTCTTATCAGGGGAAACATACAAGAAGAGAGTCTTATCTCCTGTAGTTAACACATATGGAGATTTTGTTATAAGCATCAGAGATATCTTGCCACTCTTCATCATCCAACTCCTTCCACGTGTCTCTCATCCACTTTAGAGCATCATTTTTCAAACCCTGTTAGTTGCTCTTATTTCTTGATCCTGAAACAACTTTTTAGTCTTTGTAAATGTTGCCATACTCTTTTTGACTGATTCTTTCCAGGTTTTTGAAGGAAGTAGGACAGATGTCTGCAGGAAAAGCTTTATCTGTTTTTTTTTTTTTTTTTACATAAATAAAAGTTTGTGACCTTTTTTTTCTTGTCTTCTTTTTTTTTTTTTCTGTTCCAAACAACTTTTATTGCGAATAACCGGTTAATATATTAACACAGATCGTTCATCAATAATATATCCATAAGATAGGTACTGTTTTTTAACAAAAGTAAGATGTATACAAGTAAATAACATTTTAACTGTAATTATTGCAGTTTTTTTTATCTATCTAATTATTTTTCCCTCTATTCAAACTACTTACGTATTAGAGCACGATCTAATATACCTATAATCTTATAGAGATCCTTTTGAAGAGGGGAAGAAGAGAATAGAGAAAAGAAAAAACAAAAAGGGAGGTATGGAAGAGAAGGTGCTAAGGAGAGGTAGAATTTGTTTAAGAGTTGTTCCTCATAAGATCAGCCCAAATTGTATGATTATGTCCCTGCATATTTACCACCCAATCTTGAGGATCCATGGGTCCCAACATGAGGCCCATTTCTTGTATGACCGATCCAATTCAGCCGAGATAACGCTCATGTCATATATGAATTTAAGTCTGTTTAGAACTACGCTATATGTAGGTACCTCTGATTTCCAGGCCTTAGCTATCGTAATTCGAGTTGCTAAAAATATTTGATGTGATAGGAGTTGAGTCTGTTTACTAAGGCCTTCTATGGGCAGGCCTAATAGGGCCTCCATCGGTTTTTGGGGAATCTGGCATCCCCATAGATTCTCTAAGATTTCATAAGATTTCAGCCAAATATGGGCAATTTTGGGACATTCCCATAGAACATGCTTAAGGGTGCCCATGTCCGGACATCCCCTAAAACACTTTCCATCTAGCGAGGGATTGGAGATTTTTAGCCTTATTGGTGTTAAATACCATCTCATAGTAGTCTTATAACTATTTTCCCTTAGAATTATGTTCAATGAGGAACTTGTGGCTTGTTTGTGTATCCTACTCCATTGTATATCAGTTAGTTCCATGTCAAGTTCTGACTCCCACGGATGTTGGTGATGCAATCTGAGTGGCGTTGACTGTTCAATTAGGTAATTGTAGATTATAGAAATGTTCCGTTTACCATTCGCATTGTCTAGACAGCATTTCTCAAACGGAGTGATCTTAGCATTGGCATTCAATTTAGCTACTTTGGATACATTGGCGTGCACCTGAGCCAGATTTAACCATTCTCTTATTGGTAGATTATGCACTTCTCTGAAAGTATCTACTGACCATTGCTGGGTCTTTCTCAACATATCGGCAACCAATGTAAATTTATTTTTTATCCACCACTCAAACTGCAATAGCCTATCCGTTAATACTGTATTTTGGTGTATCCACAATGGGGTAAGCCATGATCCTTTTTCTATCAGCTGTGTTCTCTTATTCGTCTGAGTCA
Organism: Discoglossus pictus; assembly: GCA_027410445.1. Lineage (NCBI taxonomy): Eukaryota > Metazoa > Chordata > Amphibia > Anura > Alytidae > Discoglossus > Discoglossus pictus. Next base: position 154,449,286 of record CM050165.1, read on the forward strand.
GAACTGCAATGGATTGGATCATACAATTGGTCAAATAGATATTACCCAATTTAGAGTGCATACTAAGCCAACCTACCTGATGGATGTGTAAGCCTCTGTCCTCAAAAATATTTTTTTCTATCTCTACCCATATTGGCAGCTGTTCTTTGCCATACCACTTGGTAATTTGGGCCAGTCTGGCAGCTCTGCAGTAATGTAGTAGATCTGGTAGGGCCAACCCCCCCCTAGATCTGGGTGCCCTCATGGTTGTCTTGTTTATTCTAGGTTTTTTACGATTCCAGATGAAGCGAGAGATTGCCCCCTGTACAGCCAGGATGTCTTTAGAGCACACGGCCGTTGGGATGGTACGCTATAAATATAGCAGTTTGGGCAATATACTCATTTTAATGGCATGGATCCTCCCTAACCACGAAATTTTGTATGTGGACCATGTTGTAATATCATTGAGAAGTTTCTTTATAAGTGCCGGATAGTTAGCTAAGTAGGTCAATTTAGATTGCCGGGGAACGAGAACCCCCAAGTATCTAATATGGCCTTGTGCCCATCTAAAGGAAAAATTCCCTGCAATTTGGGTTTCCAATTGTTTCGGTAGAGAGACGTTTAATGCTTCACTTTTACTTGAATTAATTTTGAAGCCAGAAATGCTGCCAAAGAGTTCAAGAACATGGAAGAGGTTAGGGAGACTAATTAAAGGCTCAGTGATCGTAAGCAGGACATCATCCGCAAATAGACTCAATTTGTGTTCTGTCTTTTTCACTCTTACCCCCTTAATATTTGTATCTTCCCTTATTGAAGTGGCTAGGGGTTCAATACACATCGCAAAAAGGAGAGGGGATAAGGGACAACCTTGCCTTGTTCCTCTTGTGATTTTAAATGTTCGGGATTTAAACCCCTGGTAAGCCACATATGCTATCGGGTCTGAGTACAGTGTCAGTATGCCCCTCACTAACTTATCGCTTAATCCAAACTTATGTAAAACCCTAGTCATATATGCCCAATCTATCCTATCAAAGGCCTTTTCTGCATCCAAAGAGAGCAGCATCAAAGGCTTATTTTGGAGAGATGCTACATCAAGCAAATTTAATATGCGTCTGGTGTTATCCGGCGCTTCCCGACCTTGAATGAACCCAACCTGGTCGGGGTGTATCAAGCTTGGTAGAATCTTGGACAACCTATACGCTAAGATTTTGGAATAAAGTTTAATGTCACAATTGATCAGTGATATAGGCCTGTAACTTTTACATTGGGACGGGTCTTTCCCTTCCTTGGGTATTACTATTACTTTAGCTTCCAGAAATTCTGCCCTCATGGGTTCACCTGACAATAAGTCGTTAAACAGTAGTTGGAGATGTGGAGCCAACACATCTATGAATTGCTTATAGTAAAAATTTGTAAAGCCATCTGGGCCTGGTGCTTTATGTGATTTTGTTTCTTTTATAGCTCTCTTGACTTCACTCAAATCTATGGGGTTGTCTAATAAACCCGATTGTTCATCATCAAGTTGTGGGAGACTAATGGAGGAAAGGAATTTATCAATTTGGGATATATGGCCAGTCGAACCTGAGCGAGCAGGAGCTGAGTATAGGTCAGCGTAAAACTTTTCGAATGCTTCTGTAATGTCATTTGGCTTATAAACCGTCTTTTCATTATCTACCCTTAGTTTGGGGATAAAGGAGTCTGCCCTTTGTTGGTTGAGCTTTCTGGCTAGCATTTTATCTGGTTTGTTCGAGAACGTAAAGTATTGAGATTGGGTCTTTTGTAATATGGTCACAACCTTTTTACGCAGAATACCCTGTAGTTGTTGTTTAAATTTATGTATTTCAACTTGTGTCCCTGGGGGTCTCCTGGAGAGCGGAATAGCTTGCAGGGCTGAAATTTTGTTGTTTATAGAGTTGATTTGGGTTAACTCTGCTTTCTTCGCCAGGGAACCAAGTTGGATACATTTCCCTCTTATTACTGCTTTATGTGCGGCCCACACCCCCCCATTGGGTACCTCACCTCCTCCATTTAGTTCAAAGTATTCTACTATGGTGGCATATATTTTATCTTTTGTGTTCCCATCATTTAATAGGGCTGGGTTAAGCGCCCACGAAGGGGAGCGTCCTTTGGGCAGCAAATCATCTAGGGAGATGCATATCGCGTCGTGGTCAGACCACGCAATGGGTCGAATTTTTGCCTCCTGTAGGTTTGGGGTTAGGTGTTGCTGGATTAGGATGTAATCTATGCGAGAGTATGTGTTATGTCTAGCCGAATAATGAGTGTATTCTCTATCAGAAGGGTGGAGCGCTCTCCAGGCATCAAGCATGCCATGGTTGTTAAGCAACAATTTGAGGGATTTTGTAGCGGTAGGGATTACCAACGGGTTGGCGAAGCTCGACCTGTCTTTTGTTTGATCTAAAACTGAATTCATGTCCCCCCCTAGGATCCATGTTGATTGTTGCCATTCAGACATCATGTCTGATATCTTATGAAAAAATGCGGACTGTCCCGTGTTTGGAGCGTATACGTTTAATAGTGATATTTTGCGTTCATTGACCGTGCCTTGTATTAAAATGAATCTCCCTTCCGGATCTCTACGTGTTAGCGTGTGTTGAAAATTTAACCTCTTATGTATTAAGATGGAAACTCCCTTTTTCTTTTCGGGGGCTGTAGAGTGAAATGTTTGCGTGAAATTTTTTCCCCAATATTTTGGAATAGAGTTTTTTTTTAAATGGGTTTCCTGTACCATAACAATATCCAGTCCCATACGACCGTATTCCCCTAGGGCAATCCCCCGCTTCACCGGCTCATTCAACCCCTGAACATTGTGGGATGCAATATGTAAGGCCATGATTCACTACCTGCACCAAGCGTCCGATGTGAGGCCCAAGTACTGATGTGTTGATTTTCCCCTTATGGTTTCTGACCTGTAGATTCTTCTTTTTGGAGCGTGTGGTACTCAAGGTACCTCACCCGGCTAAAAAGGATTAGATCAGGTAGATAAAGAGGGTAGGAAGAGGAAGAGAAAAAGTCAGAAAAAGGCACAAAGCGGTTGTAAAAAAACAAAAACAAAAAAGAAAACAGATATTAACAAACTGTATAAAAATAAGTTTGTCTTGCTTTCTTTCTCCCCTTCCCCTCTCCCCTCTCTTTCCTCTTACCCTCTGCAATTCAATACTTCAACAGTACTATCTACACGTAAGTAGTTATAAAAAATATACCTGTAAACAAATATATATACACAAAGCTTTTGTTGAAATTTACTAAATATGTATATAAATCTATACACAATTTAAACTTGGTTGAGGAGAGCTCCTAGCTGTCCTCCTAAAAACCAATGGTGAGGCCCCCGGTATCTTTTCAATAAGATATCCAGGCGACTCGCCAGATCAAAAAAAAAAAAAAAAGGACAAATAAATAAAAAAACAAAAAAAAACAAATAGACAACAAAAACAAGCAAAAAAGGAACAAATAGTAATAGAACAAATTTACTCAATTGACCCCCTCTGGGGCACATCTTTAAAGAACCATTAATTATTAAGTGACTATAACCATGTAATTGAAAACTGAATAGTGAATTATTTCTTTAACAGACCCTTAACTAGTCCTGATTCTGGTACCTTGGGAGAGTTAGTATAGTTGCATGGGTATGTATGCTGATGCAGGGTTAAAGCTATACTGTCTTAGCTGCATATCTAATATTAACCTTGAGACTGCAGCCTTAGCATTTGTGATTAAATAACCCCTACATTACTTTACTTCAAAGTTATAGGGCATTGTCCTCATTTAAGAATGTCTTTCCTGCTATTTTGTCTCCCACGTCCAGGAAAAGGAAAAAAGTATTAGGTTAAAGCAACCTCAATGTCTCTGCTGTCGCGCTCTAGAGCGCCTGTAGGGTCTGGCATCCGGGCGTTGAGTTGTTCCTCCAGGTTCGTGCACCTGAATATTCCAGGACGTTAGCAGCGTCATTCCCTCCTCCACATCAAGAACAGCATGGGTCTTTCCATCCTTTACAATGTTCAATTTGAAGGGAAAGCCCCAGGAATATCTCCACCCTTGTGCAAGTATGGCCTCTAGAAGGGGTTTGAAGGTTCTTCTTTTATACAGGGTGGTCGGGGAAAGGTCAGCATACACACTCGGTTGACCCCCTGCGCATTCTGGTATACCTGGTCTCGCTGCCTTCATAAAAAGATCTTTCGTGGTATAGAAGTGGAATTTAGCGATAACGTCTCTTGGCCTCTCTCCCGCCATCGGGCGTCCTGTCAATGCCCTATGGACGCGGTCTAATTTAAAGGCATCCTCCATTAAGTTTGGCAGCAGGTATTTGCAGAGATCTAACATGTAGTTTGGCAGATCTGTGATCGATTCTGGGAGATTTTTGATTCTGATGTTTTGACGGCGGGACCGGTTCTCCAAATCTTCCTGTGCGTATTGGAGTTGGTTCTGTTCGTCTCTTAGGGCCGACATTTCACCTTCTAATTGGATGTGTGCGTCCAATAGCTCATTGTATTTCGTTTCCAGGTCAGTCACCTTTGAGTCTACTGCTTTTATCTCACCTTTGAGTTCTGCCGCTACTTTTTTGATTTCTCCAGTGACCTCTGTTCTAAAAGAGGAGATTAAGTCTTTTAGATCCTGGATATCTGCTTTCGTACTGTGTGCAGTCGGTTCCATATTAGACGCCTGCATGCGCTCGGGAGATGAGGGTGGCTGTTGAGCAAATTGAGTTGGGGTCCTTGCTGTACAAAAGTCCTGTATTGATTTAGTCGCCCTTCTCGTTGAGGTCCCAGCCATTCCTTTATTGTGGCTTATAGACATAAATATTCACTGTTTTTGTCTGTTTTTGTTACGTCACTTTACTGTAGGTTGTGCCACCATACTTGGGGGATGGGGTTAGTTTACATAATGAGCATAGTATTAGTACCTTGCATCATAAAATACGGTCGTTTGTGTGCTGCCAATATGTTGTTAAAGGTTGAGAGTCTTTGAAGTAGGGGACACCAGACCCCTTGGATAGCAATATATTGTAATTGTATTGCAATGATATAGGTATTTATAGCACAGCTTTATTTCTCAACTGATGCTGCATATAGCAATGTTTCAAGGTATATCCTCTTGTCCCCCAGGTGGCAGTGTTGTATGATGTTAGATGCAGTTCCAACCCAGGCCCAGTCAGATAATGGAAGAGGCTTTTCTGAATATGGAAATCATTGATCTCCAGAAATGAAAGACAGTTTGGATATAAATATGAATCCTATATCTGCAGGTTGAGGTCTTTCAGTCTGTTACTGTTCATCAAATATTTTGGCCACAAGATGGCAGCATTGTACTAGTTTTCTTGCAGAGTGAAAATGTCAGTTCTCTTTATAGCAGCAATGCTCTTGCTTATGTAATAGGGTATGGAGAAATTGTGTTGCTTATTAGGATATCTCTAGTAAAGCACATCCCATGGGGGTCACCTTCTATTCAGGGCCTTGACTTAGGGGCTTCCACTCCCTTCTCAATGCCAGTTATATGTCTGGTTGTGTAAACCCCAGGCTGCTCCCCTGTTCTCTCTGGGGCCCCCTCCTTGCTGGACTGAGGTTGTGATGTGGTGTCTCACCTCTACTGCTTCCCGATTAGACAGGATGGGCTCTGGCTTCGGATGGCTGTAACGGGGTCTCCGCTTCAATATGAAGTCCAATGTGAAGTCACACTCTGGTAACCTGATTGGGGGTAGATCAGGCAACAGCAAGCAGCCAGCAGGCAGCGTGAGTGCTAGGCCCAGGCCTCCATAGTATAGTAGCTATTACTGTAGCTAGCTTCCCTCGGCTGGGACCAAACTGTTCCTTAGGGTCTAAATAAGATCAGTCAGGTGCCCAATCCTTCAATATTTTGTTTTTTGCACTAATAAATGCACTATAAAGTCGCTGCAGCTTGGAGCTTTGCTATCATGCAACTGCTCTCTATCTTGGCAAGCCACGCCCCCCAGGAAAAGCTTTATCTTGAAGAATTGAAGTCAAGGGAGAGCTTTCTGATTTTAGTTTGTGTTTCTCTCCCAACGTATTCCATATATTAAAGGAGTTCAAAATGGCTGGATACTCAGTTTGTATGTTTGTTCTATGTTCTTTAGCAACCCAAATGTGGTGTGGATAGCAAGAGTATACAAGTTGGTAAATCTGCCCAAGTCTTCTGTTGTAGGCTAAAAATTCTGTGCTTAGATTTGAGAAAGTGCAACTACTTGGTGATACTTCTTTATGTTGGGGAGAGCTAAACCACCCATTTCTTTATGGAGATACCTTATGTGTTGAGGTGTTTTTGAATTCTAAAGTAAAATTAAAAACATAAAAAATGCATTCTCAATGAAGTTTTAACTTCAAAGCTCCATATTCTATCTATGTACTTATTCTCAGTGAGAAAACATTTTTGTTGACATGATACTGTAAACTCCCACATGTCTATTTACTTTCTTACTAATTTAAGATGGTTTTATAGAACAGGAAGGTACAGAAAGTGAATATTTTGCCAACAATTTCTACATTGAAGTGAGGCTGTTAGACTACCCTTTGATGTTATGATGTTGTGTCACTATGATACAAGCAGATAAAAGTTTAAATCTTGTGAGGAGTAAAATCTCTGCTTAGAGGTAGAAAAATGCAATTATACATGTAAGATTTAACTTTTTTAAAACAAAGTATATTTTTAGTATACTTATGTGTTTTTCTTACTATACCCATATTAAAGTATACTAGACTTCCCATGTGTGCCTGATCTCTGGAGAGGGTAATGTTTTCCTCTTCATGAGCACACAAAATATTTTCTCTACCCAACTACCATAGCACTCTCTTACCTCACAATGTATGCCACAAAAGCATAAAGGTTCTTTTGGAAGTTCAACAACTGCGTAGATGACTATTTAAGTGAAAAGAATGCTTAATACTGCTATACAGTGTTGGAACATTATTATGGCTCAGTTAGAACTAACAGAGAACAGCATTTCAATCTATTTTAAATTGAGACAGCTGAGTTTCCAAATATGGTATAATATAAAACTACGGGTGATAACACGTACTTGAATGTTGTTAAAACATTAATTTTCCTACAGTAGACGAACCTTCTAAAGACTCTGTGTTTTCCTACATTTCACGAACAGTCAACTGCTAAAGTACTTGTTACCATATTTTGATCCTCGGCTACTGTAATGTCATTTTAAGTTGAATACACAATGATGTTTGGTAATTTACATCAGGTAATTACTAAAACTACTGTCATGTTTTACAATGGCAAAAACAGAAATGATGGTTCACACATTTTCCCTGTGGCCTTGTTTATCTTCCTGTGAGGGTTTCCTGTGTCTTATCATATAAATGGCACCACATAGACTCCTTATACAAACTTCTGTATGTTATCTTCTGCTTTTTGTACAGGATCTCCCTGCTGCTTATTTGCAACAATAACTTAGATACAGCACTACATCTATCTGCAGGCACACATTTGTTTAATTAATTAAAACAAAAACAGGCTTTAAGCATGACCTAAGCAAGGCCCAGTTGGTATGTGCATATAGGAATTTATACCCCATCACCCATTGAATATAAAATTAGACACAGACCACTTCTTGGGAGATAACTGGCCACAGCGTGTTTTATTGGTAAACACAACATGACGTAATAACCATAACGATAAATAAATAAACATAACTCTGAGGGGAGGAGCCTGGACAGAGACAGTACACCCTACGCCCTGAAGCCTCATCCAAGGCCTACCGTGTTGGAATATCCGTACCACCGTAGGGTAGGATCTGCCCCATTTCCCCACTGTCCCAGCGACTCCCCTCACCACCCGCCGCTGTGACAATATAAACAAACTTTTGATACCATATAATATATACTTCAATGATACATCCACAACAATGAGTACTTCAGACAATAAACCATATAATCCACAACTTACTATTGTTCAACCATAGTTTTTTTTTAACAGTACAACATATACATCACGTTAACAACAATACTTTAGGGATGGGTGGGTGGGCATCTGCCCCCATGGCTAGCTGGGGGCAAACTGGTGGAAATTGGCGCCAAACGCCTATAATGGCTCCACCTCCCCCAGCTAGCCCCCTCCTCCCCCTACCCGGTCCTGCCAGGTCAGGTGGTCCCTCCCTCCAAACCCAGGCAAGCCTGAGGTGGCCTGCAGGCCCTTCATGACCTAAGCAAGGCCCAGTTGGTATGTGCATATAAGAATGTATACCCCATCACCAATTGAATATAAAATTAGACACAGACCACTTCTTGGGAGATAACTGGCCACAGCGTTTATTGGTAAACACAACATGATGTAATAACCATAACGATAAATAAATAAACATAACCCAGAGGGGAGGAGCCTGGACAGAGACAGTACACCCTACGCCCTGAAGCCTCATCCAGGGCCTACCGTGTTGGAACATCCGTACCACTGTAGGGTAGGATCTCCCCCTTTTTCCCACTGTCCCGGCGACTTCCCTCACCACCCGCCACAGAGAAGACCGCATAATACCTTTTGCGGATTCAACTCCCCCCACCACCAAAAAACACCATGGCCAGCCACATACCCTCCTAAAATAGCACTCCACGCTCCATATCTGCTCATGATCCATCTGCACCTGGGCCACACCCAGCTCTGGGCTAAGACCGACAACCAAGGCCACTCGCCCACATGGTCTGATTTAATAATAGCCCATGCTATTACAGCACGCTACCTTCCAATTCTCAAGACCACATTCTCCAAAAGCCAGTTGGGCTTCTGCACCAAGAGAGTGGGCAGCAAGTTCCAATGCAGAATATGCCCAAATGCTGCTCGCAATCTCCAACGTTGTAGAATCATACTCATATAGAACCAATCCTATTTCAACAAGGAAAGGTGCAAACCAACCTCGCGATTGTTTGGACCAAGAGAGCCGTAATCCAGGAAGGGGGATCAATCAGCTTGCCCATCACACTGTAACTACCTACTTTCCCCGTCTGCTCAACTTGGACCGTCGAGGCCAAATGGTCACATGATCACCCTGGATCGCCAGACCAGTCACCTGAGGTTTACATACCTTGTTTGTTTACCAACCAAACTCTTGCTACCATCCGACCAGCGGAAAAGAGGTGGCCGAACAGAACTGCAAGGATTCAGACTTGTCACAGACCTCTTTCCAGAAGCCTGTATACTAACCAACCTATCACTACAGGCACACCAGTGGGAAGAAGAGATGGCTGCACAGCCCGCAAGGCTTCGCACTTATCACAGACCTCCTTCCCGAACAGTGGTATCTCCGGCCCTTGGGAAAAGGCTACCAGTCGCCTACCGTCCCTTTGCCATACCTCCTGTTCACCTTTACCACTTGCTCTCTCCATCCATTCCTTCATCAGGACCCATTAACCCAGCTTGATTTCCGATGGGCCACACTGCTACTTGTCCCCCCCCCCCACCTTTGGGGTATTCCTCCTCTGAGCCTAGGGGTAACCAAGAACCCCCAACCCTGCCAATGCCCCACTCGGGTACCCAGTGCACAAACTGCCAGCTGTCTGAGGCTCACACCTGAGAAGGAACCGTCCTCCATCCTGTCTTTTTGGCCTGGTACCTTCACAACACTATATGCTCCTCTATCCGTACTGAGCACAGGGTTTTCAACAACGTAGTCCTGAACAAGCAACTACATACTGAGAGACAGCCTGCACCACCACTGTATTCACTGCACACTCTAATAACTGCCCTTTGATCCACTGCCAACCAGCCAGCACATACCCATCACAATAGCTTATGATACCACCCTGAATGATCAAAGCGTGATACAACCGCCGGGGATGACAGGAGTGACAGCCCTTGTTGCATATACACCAAAAAACACATCTGTAATAACCCATATATACTCAGTTCGCACATTGCCGATACCGGTACAAAGAGTTAATAATATCCTGGAACTCACCTGGAAAAGCATATAATACCCTCTGCTTTATGACTATTACCAGATACTAAGCACCAGTACTAGTGATGTCCCATACAGTTCGCCGGAGAACTATTCGCGGCGATTTTCTCATGTTCGCGTTTGCAACGAACGGCGAACATATGCGCTTTTCGGTCCGCCCCCTATTCTTTATCATTGAGGAAACTTTGACCCTGCACCTTACAGTCAGCAGACACATTCCAGCCAATCAGCAGCATACACTCCCTTCCAGAGCCTTCCATCTGAATGACAGCCTCCATTTTAGAACCATTCTGAAGCTACATTCGGTGAGAGAGGACATATTATTCTACCTGCTGCTGATTTAATAGGGAAATAGATAGCCAGCCTGTGTATTTAGCTTTCACTACACACCTGAAGGACTCCTTTGATATCTGCTGCAAGGACAGCAACCCAAAAAGCCCTTTTTATTTTATTTTATTATTTTTTTCTGTGTAATCTAATTGCATATGCCTGCCTGCTAGCGTGTGTGAGGCTTATTGCATCTACTCTGCCAACTTTTGCCCGTGCACAGTGACACTCATATCTAGTGCAACCGTAGTGTACAGTGAAATAAAACAACCCTTTTTTTACTGTAATCGATTGAATATCAGTTGCCTGCCTACAGGCGTGTGTGGGAGGCCTATTGCATCTAGTCTGCCAACTTTTGCCAGTGCACAGTGACACTCATATCTGGTGCAAACATAGTGTGCAGTGAAATAAAACAACCCTTTTTTTACTGTAATCGATTGAATATCAGTTGCCTGCCTACAGGCGTGTGTGGAAGGCCTATTGCATCTAGTCTGCAACTTTTGCCAGTGCACAGTGACACTCATATCTAGTGCAACCGTAGTGTGCAGTGAAATAAAACAACCCTTTTTTTACTGTAATCGATTGAATATCAGTTACCTGGCTACAGGCGTTTGTGTGAGGTCTATTGCATCTACTCTGCCAACTTTTGCCAGTGCACAGGCATGTGTGTGAGGCCTATTGCATCTACTCTGCCAACTTTTGCCAGTGCACAGTGACACTCATATCTGGTGCAACCATAGTATGCAGTGAAATAAAACAACCCTTTTTTTACTGTAATCGATTGAATATCAGTTGCCTGCCTACAGGCGTGTGTGTGAGGCCTATTGCATCAAGTCTGCCAACTTTTGCCAGTGCACAGTGACACTCATATCTGGTGCAAACATAGTGTGCAGTGAAATAAAACAACCCTTTTTTTACTGTAATCGATTGAATATCAGTTGCCTGCCTACAGGCGTGTGTGTGAGGCCTATTGCATCTAGTCTGCCAACTTTTGCCAGTGCACAGTGACACTCATATCTGGTGCAAACGTAGTGTGCAGTGAAATAAAACAACCTTTTTTTTACTGTAGTCGATTGAATATCCGTTGCCTGCCTACAGGCGTGTGTGTGAGGCCTATTGCATCTAGTCTGCCAACTTTTGCCAGTGCACAGTGACACTCATATCTGGTGCAACCATAGTGTGCAGTGAAATAAAACAACCCTTTTTTTACTGTAATCGATTGAATATCAGTTGCCTGCCTACAGGCGTTTGTGTGAGGCCTATTGCATCTAGTCTGCCAACTTTTGCCAGTGCACAGTGACACTCATATCTGGTGCAAACATAGTGTGCAGTGAAATAAAACAACCCTTTTTTTACTGTAATCGATTGAATATCAGTTGCCTGCCTACAGGCGTGTGTGTGAGGCCTATTGCATCTAGTCTGCCAACTTTTGCCAGTGCACAGTGACACTCATATCTGGTGCAAACGTAGTGTGCAGTGAAATAAAACCACCCTTTTTTTTACTGTAATCGATTGAATATCAGTTGTATGCCTACAGGCGTGTGTGTGAGGCCTATTGCATCTAGTCTGCCAACTTTTGCCAGTGCACAGTGACACTCATATCTGGTGCAACCATAGTGTGCAGTGAAATAAAACAACCCTTTTTTTACTGTAATCGATTGAATATCAGTTGCCTGCCTACAGGCATGTGTGTGAGGCCTATTGCATCTACTCTGCCAACTTTTGCCAGTGCACAGTGACACTCATATCTGGTGCAAACGTAGTGTGCAGTGAAATAAAACAACCCTTTTTTTACTGTAATCGATTGAATATCAGTTGCCTGCCTACAGGCGTGTGTGTGAGGCCTATTGCATCTAGTCTGCCAACTTTTGCCAGTGCACAGTGACACTCATATCTGGTGTCACAGAAGCTTGCACGCATAGTACCACTAATAGTAAAAAAAATGACAGACAGAGGCAGGCCACCCCAGAGGGGCCGTCGTGGTCGTGGTGCTGAGATTCCCTTTGGCCCTAGAATAATGCCCAGTTTTCAGAGGCAACGTACCCTGAACTTGAACAGTTCTGAGGACATGGTTGACTGGCTAACACAGGACACCCAATCTTCTACAGCTTCCGCTCGGAACCTAGACGCACCAGTCTCCTCCAGTTTAGCTTCGGGCACCTCTCCAGTTACCACTCGCCCGCCTGCCGCCACCACCAACACTAGCACCACAGCCGCTTCACTTGATCCGTCAGCAGAGTTATTTACACATCCGTTGGAAGAAATGAGTGATGCACAAACATTAGTGCTAGAGGATGTAGATAACAGGGATATGTCCCAGTCAGGCAGCATTACACACATGGACGTACGGTCTGATGATGATGTTGTGCCCGGTGCTGCTTCCTTAGTTGAATTGTCAGATACAAGTGAAGTGGTTGATGATGACGATGCGTCCGTGGATGTCACGTGGGTGCCCGCTATACGAGAAGAAGAACAGGAGGAAATTACAGATGGGGAGACAGAGAGGAGGAGGAGACGAGTTGGAAGAAGCGGGAGGTCATCGAAAGTAGCTAGTGGCACAGTCAGACAGCATGCATCGGCACCCGGGGTCAGCCAGACAGCACGCCAGTCAACGCATGCTTTTGCCACCATCAGAATGCCGTCATTGCAGAGCTCAGCAGTGTGGCAATTTTTTTGTGTGTCTGCCTGTGACAAGAGTGATGCCATTTGCAACCTGTGCGAAAAGAAACTGGGAAGTCCAACACCCATCTAGGTACAACTTCTTTGCGAAGGCACATGATGTCACATCACAAACGCCTATGGGATAAACACATGAGTACAAGCAACACACAAAGTCAAAGCCGCCATCCTCCTCCTGGTTCAGCATCTTCAGCCACGTCAACCACTGCTGCCCTGCTTGACCCCTCTCAACCATCCGCCACTCCGTGTCTCGCCCTGAGCAGTCCCTGCTCATCTGCCCACAGTCAGGTGTCTGTCAAGGACATGTTTGAGCGTAAGAAGCCAATGTCACAATGTCACCCCTTGCCCGGCAACTGACAGCTGGCTTGTCTGAACTCTTAGCCCGCCAGCTTTTACCATACAAGCTGGTGGAGTCTGAGGCGTTCAAAAAATTTGTAGCTATTGGGACACCGCAGTGGAAGGTACATTTCTTTGCACAAAAGGCAATCCCCAACCTGTACTCGATTGTGCAAAAGGAACTAATGGCATCTCTGGCACACAGTGTTGGGGCAAGGGTCCATCTGACCACTGATACCTGGTCTGCAAAGCATGGTCAGGGCAGGTATATCACCTACACTGCGCATGGGGTAAACCTGGTGACGGCTGCCAAGCATGGAATGCGTGGCTCTGCAGAGGAGTTGGTGACACCGCCACGACTTGCAGGCAGGCCTGCTGCCACCTCCTCTACTCCTCCTATTCCATCCTCTTCCATAACCTCCTCGGCTGAGTCCTCTTCTGCTGCTGCTATGTCTTGCTCCACATCAACGGCACTCCCCCAGCTCCACAGGTACTATTCCACATCCCGGATACGGCAGTGTCATGCCGTCTTGGGGTTGACTTCCCTGAAAACAGAGAGTCACACCGGACCAGCACTCCTGTCCGCCCTGAATGCACAGGTGGATCAGTGGCTGACTCCGCACCAACTGGAGATCGGCAAAGTGGTTTGTGACAACGGAAGAAATTTGTTGGCGGCATTGAATTTGGGCAAGTTGACACATGTACCGTGCATGGCACATGTGTGTAGTCTGATTGTACAACGCTTTGTGCATAAGCACCCAGGCTTACAGGACGTCCTGAAGCAGGCCAGGAAGGTGTGTGCACATTTCAGGCGTTCCTACACGGCCATGCGCACTTTACAGATATCCAACGGCGAAACAACATGCCAGCGAGGCTCTTGATTTTAGACAGCCCGACACGTTGGAATTCAACTCTCCTAATGTTCGACCGCCTGCTCCAACGAGAAAAGGCCGTTAATGAGTATTTGTATGACCAGGGTTCTAAGACAGCCTCTGCGGAGCTGGAGATTTTTTTGGCACGTTACTGGACGCTCATGTGCAATGCCTGTAGGCTTATGCGTCCTTTTGAGGAGGTGACAAACCTGGTCAGTCGCACCCAGGGCACCATCAGTGACATCATACCATTTGTTTTCTTCCTGGAGCGTGCCCTGCGAAGTGTGCTGGATCAGGCCGTAGATGATCGTGAAGAGGAAGAGTTGTGGTCACCATCACCGCCAGAAACAGCCTTATCAGCATTGCTTGCTAGACCTGCGTCAACGCTGGAAGAGGATTGTGAGGAAGAGGAGTCAGAGGAGGAATGTGGCTTTGAGGAGGAGGAGGAAGACCAACCACAACAGGCATACCAGGGTGCTCGTTGTCACCTATCTGGTACCAGTGGTGTTGTACGTGGCTGGGGGGAAGAACATACCGTCAGTGAGATCACTGAGGACGAGGAACGGGACATGACTAGCTCGGCATCCAACCTTGTGCAAATGGGGTCTTTCATGCTGTCGTGCCTGTTGAGGGACCCTCGTATAAAAAGGATGAAGGAAAACGACCTGTACTGGGTGTCCATGCTACTAGACCCCTGGTATAAGCAGAAAGTGCCTGAAATGTTACTGAATTACCACAAGTCGGAAAGGATGCAGCCCTACCAAAATAAATTAAAAAGTATGCTTTACACAGCGTTTAAGGGTGATGTCACAGCACAAAGGCAATCTAAAAGCGGAAGAGGTGAACATAATCCTCCTCCTCCTACGACCACGCCGGCAAGGAGAGGGCGCTTTACAGACGTGTTGTTGATGCAGGACATGCAGAGCTTTTTAAGTCCTATGCATCGCCACAGCCCTTCGGGGTCCACCCTCAGAGAACAACTCGACCGTCAGGTAACGGACTACCTCGCCATAACTACAGATATTGACACTATAAGGAGCGATGAATCCCTTGACTACTGGGTGTGCACGCTTGCCCTGTGGCCTAAGCTATCCCAATTTGCCATAGAACTTCTGTCCTGCCCCGCTTCAAGTGTCCTGTCAGAAAGGACCTTCTGTGCTGCAGGAGGTTTTGTCACTGATAAGAGAAGTCGCCTAGGTCAAAAAAGTCTAGATTACCTCACCTTTATTAAGATGAACGAGGGATGGATCCCGAAGGGACTGACAGTGGGCGATACATTCGATTAAAAAAGGCCTGATAGATGAGCTGCCTTGAGCTAATAATGGTCCACAAACTAACATCAATTTTTCTGGTCGCTGCAACAATACCTAATTTTTGCATTTAAATTCTTTTATTGGCAGAAGGCTTACAGCATGTAATGAAAAATAAAGCATTTTTGAACAGTCTTGCATAACAGTTGTGCAAAAATACATATTTACAATAAAGACATTTTGTGAAAGTTAGCTGATTATTCCTTCTTATTTTTACTTTTTAGGTTAATAATTTTTCTTATTTTTTACTGTGATTGCAATTTAAGAGATACCTAAAACATGGTAAAACAGACAATAGTAAAGAGTATATCTGCAGGGAACACCAAAGTCCTATTAGCTATCATCCCTCCAGCAGTATTAGCTTATTATTTACAACTAGCGACTTGCCCGTCAAAAATGACGGCAATAAAAACAGAAGCCTGGCAATGCTGTTTGCCACACAATGTAAGCCTCTCCCCCTCTACTTTACTGGCCTTGTGATGAGCGCCTTTGGCGCTCATCACAGGCCTTGCAATGAGCCCCTTTGGAGCTCATTGCGAGTCTCTCCCTCTGTCTACTTCCTCCCTCGTGTCTTATTTCCCCCCTCCTCTCCCTCCCTTGTGTCTCCTTCCGCCTCGTCTACCTCCTTTGTATCTCCTGCCCCCCTGTGTTTTTACCTCCCTCTCCCTCCCGTGTCTCTAAACCCCTCCCCTGTGTCTCTTTCCCCCTTCTCCCTCCCATGCATCTTCCCCCCCCCCCTGTGTCTGTTCCCCCCTGGCCTGTGTCTCTTTCCCCCTCCCCCTGTGTCTGTTCTGGCCTTCCTCGTGTCTCCATTTCCCTCCCTTGTGTTTCTTCTCCCCTGTGTCTCATCCCCCTCCTTTCACTCCCCTGTGTCTCTTCCCCCTACTCTTTCTGTGCCTCTTCCTCCCTGTCTCTTCCCCCTCACCCTCTGTATCTCTCCCCACTCTGTGTCTTCCACCCCTCTCCCTCTGTGCCTCTTCCCCCGCCTCTCTCTGTGTGTCTCGCCACTGTGTCTCTTCACCCCTTCCTCTGTCCCCCCCCTCTGTGCCTCTTTCCCCCCTCTCTCTGTACCTCTTCCCCCCTTTCCCTCTGTGTCTCTTCCTCCCTCACCCCCTGTGTCTGTTCCCCTCTTCCCCCCCCATTTGTATCTTCCCCCTCCTCTACTCCCCCCTGTGCCTCTTCCCCACTCTCCCTCTGTGCCTCTTCCCCACTCTCCCTCTGTGCCTCCCCCCCCCTCCCCCCCTCTCCCTCTGTGCCTCTCCGATCTGCTTGCGGCTCGGGACGCGCTCTGCGCATGCGCGGCTTGCGCCGTGCTCTGCGCATGCGCGGCTTGCGACGCGCGCAGGCGGGGCTCGCGCCGCACGCACGCGGGGCTCGCGCCGCGCTCTGCGCAAGCGCGGCTACTGCTGCGCAATGCGCAGTTTATCATTGTCAAACTGCAATTCGTCTCAAGCGTGACGACGAATCGCAGTTAGACAATTATAATATGTGATATCTAACCTGGGCAATCACCCTTGGGTTACCCTAGGGCAGGCTTCAGTGAGCGACCTCTCCTTTCCTGGGATTATTTTGCCGCCGGTTGCTTCTGAAGGGTCTCCAGGGCTCCCCCACTCCTGTCCTTCCCCCAGTGTCGCTTCAACCAGTAACAAATGTTTTATATTTGTAAAGCGACCCAATGATCCCCCTTGATTGAGGTTTATCTTTACAAATTTTGGAGAACCAATTTAAGACCGGTGTCCCCTGTTTCTGGGTCAGGGAGTGTGTGAAATGCCTCAGCCTACAGTAATTGTAATGTTCTGACAGCGGTAGCTCATGCTTGTCCCTCGGTTCCTCATAGGTGAGCATCTGGCCCTTTACTAACCAGTCTCCCAGTCGATCTAGTTTCCTTGACCTCCACCAGTGTTGTGATGTTGTGCTCATGTGTTTCGGGGCCTGAGGGTGGTCAAGAATTGGGGTCATTTGGGTGGATCCAGGGAACAAACCTGTGTTTTTCTTGGCCCATTTCCAGTATGATAGTGAGTGTCTGATTAAGGGGTTTGGCGAGTTTTTAAGGCTCTGAGGCAATTCTGATAGCCAAGCCACCTTGTCCCAGGTTAAGGGCCTTAAAGTGTTGTTCTCTAAATACACACAGGCCAGTTGATGACTTATAGAATGTGCTATTGGGAGGAAAGATAGGTGACGTAACAGGTATTAAACTGATAGGAATGAATAGTACAACTTAATACACCACTCCTATCTGGTGGCACATTAGATTGAAAGTGCAGTGCCCCAAATTCGAAGTAGGAGGTCCGACCAAGCATCTTTTTCCATCTCGCTCTTCCAAAAATCCATGCCATATAAACGTCCCCTGATAGGTGACGTAACAGGTATTAAACTGATAGGAATGAATAGTACAACTTAATACACCACTCCTATCTGGTGGCACATTACATTGCACGTGCAGTGCCCCAAATTCGTAGTGGGAGGACCGACCAAGCATCTTTTTCCATCTCCCTGTT
Source organism: Discoglossus pictus (assembly GCA_027410445.1). NCBI lineage: Eukaryota > Metazoa > Chordata > Amphibia > Anura > Alytidae > Discoglossus > Discoglossus pictus. Next base: position 154,467,218 of record CM050165.1, read on the forward strand.
CCAAAAATCCATGCCACATACACGTCCCCTGATAGGTGACGTAACAGGTATTAAACTGATAGGAATGAGTACTACAACTTAATACACCACTCCTATCTGGTGGCACCTTAGATTGCTCGTGCAGTGCCCCAAATTCGAAGTAGGAGGTCCGACCAAGCATCTTTCTCCATCTCCCTGTTTCAAAAATCCATGCCATATACACGTCCCCTGATAGGTGACGTAACAGGTATTAAACTGATAGGAATGAATAGTACAACTTAATACACCACTCCTATCTGGTGGCACATTACATTGTACATGCAGTGCCCCGACTTCGAAGTCAGAGGACCGACCAAGCATCTTTTTCCATCTCCCTGTTCCAAAAATCCATGCCATATACACGTCCCCTGATAGGTGACGTAACAGGTATTAAACTGATAGGAATGAGTAGTACAACTTAATACACCACTCCTATCTGGTGGCACCTTAGATTGCACGTGCTGTGCCCCAAATTCGAAGTAGGAGGTCCGACCAAGCTTCTTTTTCCATCTCCCTGTTCCAAAAATCCATGCCATATACACGTCCCCTGATAGGTGACGTAACAGGTATTAAACTGATAGGAATGAGTAGTACAACTTAATACACCACTCCTTTCTGGTGGCACCTTAGATTGCACGTGCAGTGCCCCAAATTCGAAGTAGGAGGTCCGACCAAGCATCTTTTTCCATCTCCCTGTTCCAAAAATCCATGCCATATACACGTCCCCTGATAGGTGACATAACAGGTATTACACTGATAGGAATGAGTAGTACAACTTAATACACCACTCCTATCTGGTGGCACCTTAGATTGCATGTGCAGTGCCCAAAATTCGAAGTAGGAGGTCCGACCAAGCATCTTTTTCCATCTCCCTGTTCCAAAAATCCATGCCATATACATGTCCCCTAATAGTGGACGTAACAGGGATTAAACCAATAGGAATAGTACTACTTGACAGTACACACCTTATAATAACGCAGACAGAGGCAACGCGTATAATCTTCCATGCTGTGCAGTGGAAGCCCCCAGACTCTGAACTGTGTATAATCTTCCATGCTGGGCAGTGGAAGCCCCCAGACTCTGACCTGTGTATAATCTTCCATGCTGGGCAGTGGAAGCCCCCACACTCTGACCTGTGTATAATCGTCCATGCAGGGCAGTGGAAGCCCCCAGACTCTGACCTGTGTATAATATTCCATGCTGTGCAGTAGAAGCCACCAGACTTTGACCTGTGTATAATCTTCCATGCTGGGCAGTGGAAGCCCCCAGACTCTGACCTGTGTATAATCTTCCATACTGGGCAGTGGAAGCCCCCAGACCTTCAATGACATCAGTGAGAACAAGGAACGGGACATGGCTAGCTTGGTATCCAACCTTGTGCAAATGGGGAGCTTGCGGTTGTGCAAAGGGACTGTTTGTGGTTGTTTGCAGTGCATTAAACGGGAGATTGGTCTGTTACTGTGAAGCGGGTGTAACCCTTACACTACCTGATCGATACAACATCATACCTGATGTTTTAAAGCATGTTATTCCAAACAATTGAGGAATGTTAGGTGATTTATGCCCTTTATGGCTTAAAACCAGACTCTGCATCAACTATGTCATTTTCCGTGGGAGTTTTGCCATGGATCCCCCTCCGGCATGCCACAGTCCAGGTGTTAGTACCCTTAAAACAACTTTCCCATCACTACTGTGGCCAGAAAGAGTCCCTGTGGGTTTTGAAATTTGCCTGCCCATTGAAGTCTATGGCGGTTCACAAATGTTTGATGGAATTTGCGTCCGTGGTTCGCGAACCGAAAATTTGATGTTAGCGACATCACTAGCCAGCACGACCCCTAAGACATTTTTTTATTTTTTATTTAATCCGAGACAAAATCTGACAATCCCTTATACATATCTCCATTACCATACAACAAAAAAACATGTGATAGACCCACTGAAGACGCACACTGCTACCCACCAAACGGCGCAATCGTGGTTTACAATCTTGCATCTCGCGGCATAACCTACACGAGCTCTAACCAGACAGACCAGGGGCCCGACGCAGGTCCCCGATGTTGTTACAGCCAGATTTGAAAAGAGCTAGGGCATAGCATCAATCTGGGCATGCCCTTGCTGACCGCTCCCCTTACCAGTCAAAGGATGTATAATACCTGCTCACGACCGTTTGAGCGTCATACCGTCGTGTCTTACAAAACGCAGAGGATTATAAGACGTACCAGGACGAAAACCTCAAGACAGGATACCACTAAGCAGGACCCTCCACAGCAGGGCAAAAGAGGACCACCTGAGCCAAACCACCACTGTATATGAAAAACTGCTACCAGCAGAACAAAGCCTCCTGACCTCTAATCCATCAGCTACCCTGCCAACACTATGGAAGAACATGCCTGTGCAGAAAACGCCTGATACAAAATTTACATATAAAACACTTGTCCACATTTAACCTCG
>CM050165.1:154472186-154489686 GCA_027410445.1 Discoglossus pictus
GCCTATAATAGCTCCACCTCCCCCAGCTAGCCACCTCCTGCCCCTACCCGGTCCTGCCAGGTCAGGTGGTCCCTCCCTCCAACCCCAGGCAAGCCTGAGGTGGCCTACGGGCCCTTCATTACATAGGTTTTTTTTTTTTTTGCTGCAAAGGTTTAAATACTTTACAAACTCTGAAACTGCAGTGTGGCAGAAGCAGCTAGCAAAGGGATTAAAACTATTTTTTAATCTGTGCAGTAGCATTTTCCAAAAAATCCTACTTGTGTCCCTGCTATCAAGGCAGCCTTCAGTGTCTCTGTAATGAACAATTTACCACTGAGAGTACTTGTGTATATAAAGGACCGCTGCAGTTCAAGAAAAAATACACTTATTACTCAGTTATGTAACAAACTAATAATATTAGCTGCTATGTAAGCCATGGACATAATACTTTTTTGGGGGGGAAACCTGAATTATTGAAATCTATGTTTAAGAGTACAGCAATACATTTTGTGTCTGTTATATCACATCATGAGGGCTGGATGATGGAGTGTGTGTTTGTACTTATCAGTGGAAGAAGGGGTTAGTGGGTGGGAACAGGCAAGACCATAGCCATTATTTCATAACAGTATACAATTGAAATTGATGCCACACCCATTCCCCCTCACCGTTCAAGACGCAGGACATTGCATGCAACCATAGCTCTCCAGAAAATGTAAACACCCCTCTTACACACACAACGTCCATCAATGTATCATGGATCCCTCTAGGGTCCTGCAAAGGCACAAAAGTATTTATTTTGTTCTTAAAAACTAGCTGTATGATTGTTTTCCTGCTTAATTATGCTTTTAGCAAGTACCTTACACCATTACTCTACTGATATTTTGGTCTTTCTACCAACATCTGTAATTACCAACGGATAAATCCGGAGGGATTAGCTTTGCTGGAACAAATTCAGAAGGAACTCCCAATATTCTACACTGCTTCTTATCAGATAGCCTTGGCTGCTCAATCCAGTATACTAATCCAGATGTTCCAGAAAGCTCCAAACAAAAGAAGAAAATATGCAGGCTCCTTTTGTATTAAAAAGAGAAAAGTATTTAACAATATTGCACTTACATTTGCAGGTCATGTATTTGATTTAAAAAGTACCCCACACCAAATGTTGATTTACAGTGCTATAAGCTTCCTTGATACAGGCGGCTCCCAAGACAATCCTTCCAGCGCAACTTAACAAATTGTGGAAGAACTAAAGCTTTCACCTCAAGAACTTAATGGACTTTGTAGTATATACTAAGGGCTTTCCAAACGCGAAAATAATAGAAAGATGGACAAAAGAATATAACTTACCCATTTCAATCTTTACCTAGGACTTTATCAAGGTGTCATTATGCTCTTAGTCAGACTCAAATATTCCAAACATTTCTTTTTTCATTAAGAAGTTGTCCGTTTAAGGGGGCATACTATTATTTCTACTTCAGCTAATGAGGGTACAATTTGTGATCCGTGCAATGTGGTAGGTCCTATATGTGTTATAATTTGAAGAGTAATTTAAAGGAGGAGTTAACTGTAAATTTACATTCTTTGAAATTTTACAGACCTGGGAAACATTTGAAACAACATTGTGAATGCAAAAAAAATATGTTTAATTGGAATAGATTTACTGATCTTCACAAGAGCCATGTATTTACAAGACTACTATTGTCCTTTGACAGTAACCCATGCAGATCATTGTTTAACATTCAAAATATATATATTTTTATTAATTGATATATTACAAAAAAATTAAATATTTAAAAGAGGGACACATATATTCAATATGGATATCAGAAGGTAGAACTGACAAGTGAATGGATAGTGTCAGCATTTTGCCCAATTGTTGTGCTTGGTATTCTGAGAATACAACATAATTTTACTTATCACATATAATAGTTGTCAAACTACAAATCGTCGAAGCGAGGGACGCAGTTTGGGCCGCAAATGCGGACCCTTGCTAGGCGAGGGGCTGCATTTGCGGAGGTGGAGACTCCCACGTCGACTGCAATGAGCCGAAGGTCGCGAGGGTCCGCATTTGCGGAGGTGGATGACACAAGAGGTCACAAACACCCACAGGAGTGGGACTTTGAACAAATACATCTAACGCGCAATCAATAAATACAGACTTACACAAAAAAATACGAGCCGCAGGACTTATTTTTATATTTATAACTTTAATGAAAACAGCGTTGATTAAAAACCATTAAAAAAAGTGAGAGAATCTAAAAACAAAGTCGCTGGCTCCTTAGTTGGCTGCAAACCTTATTGCCAGTTCTCAATTATAGAGTGTAAATGTGTCAGCTAAAGATAACTTAAAGGGGATTATAAGGGCACTTCTTTAACCACAATAAACTTGGGATTTCAGTATATACCCAACTTGCATATAATTTGAATCAGAATCTCCTATATATGCAATATACACACAATACACCCTATAACTGGTGCACTAGGTGTAATGAGACCTATCGTGGTCTCTTCAATAGTCCTATAGACTGGTAGCCTGTATTTCACAACCAGTATATAAGAGAGATGTATGGGTGTGTATCTTAATGGAGTATTTTTATTTACGCCTAATAAGTATATGCACATCACCCTCAAGTTGTTTATTATGTTAATGGAGTATTTTTATTTCCGCATAGTAAGTATATGCACATAACCCTCAAGTTTATTTATACTCTCTATCCTCTCTCATGGGTCCCCATATTTGTTCCACCTTTGTCTAGTAAGTGGTAAACACTTTGCAGTGGTTAGAGCCATATCTCTCCTCTGAATAGCAATGCTCAGTATCTCAGCAACTCCATTAGCTGTGGAGATTCGTGCTTCCTGGTTACGGCGTGCGTCTCAAATGTAATGACGTCACGCTACGCCTGCCTGCCTAACATGTTTCTACGTCTGAACGTCTTTCTTAAAGGATTAAGGCATATGCTATTACTGCTGTCCTTTTATAGGTTCCGGTAGTCATGGTTATCTGATCTACCATGGGTGCTACATATTTAATTAACCCTTGTAGTTATATGTGAACAATTTAAAAAGAGATTACACATTAAATCTTTATACAAATTAATGCATCTAATAAGATATAATATATAGATGCATATGATATTTCTTATGTCCCTTTATTGCCCTATGCATTCAGCAGGGAGAAATAGTTGCGCCATTGGGGGGAATCAAAATTGGAAAGAATACAACAAATAATTAAATATATACAGAATATAGAATATTAATGTATCTACTGTACATATACAAGGTTATATATCATTAATAACGACATAGAAAATGACAGTGATATAATACTTCTATCTATAAAAAGACCTAAGTGGAGTTTAAAGAGATAATACAATATAGACATACCAGATGTGTAAAAGTGTTAGACAATACTATTTGTGATATTTGTCAATATCCCACCTTGGGATGATTTTCTATACTGACATGCTTGATAAACATGTACCTGAATGGTGATACATTATAAAGTGTCAATACAATGAAAATACTCATAGTGTATCAACATGTGTTGTGTAATAAATACAATGTATAAATTATTAAAATAGATGGATTAAATATCCAATTATATATATATATATATATATATATATATATATATATATATATATATATATATATGAAGAGTCTGTTTGCTGTGTTTAGTTCATACTTGTATCAGTATTGCTTTTTGACTTGATAAAGAGAGGCATTATCTCTCAAAAGCTCGTCGCTTTATTATGAATACGTTTGTCCAATAAAAAAAAAAAAAAAAAGGTATTCACTGCAATACTCCGATTATATATATATATATATATATATATATATATATATATATATATATATATATCTTAATTCCATATGGGAGACCCTTGGCTTGGTCCAACCAATCAAAGGGTCCACATATAATGTGCATAATGTGATTGATATAAGAGATCTTACTGATATAAAGTTAAAGTGATTTGAAGATAGGATGTGTAGCCAGAATGTACAGGTATGCCCTATATTGTAAAAAGCTAAAAAACAAAAAAGCAGGCCTCAACTATGTAATTAAGGATAAGTTACTACCTCTTTGTCTTCTAATAGAACGGGTTTAATGCAACTAGGAAATTAATCTTTTATCCTTGTCTTGTGTGTTAATATGTCATAAATGGAAAAAGTGTCTCTCATATGTAGACATATCTTATCAAAAAGAAGAAATACTTTTCAGAAAAGAAGTTGTAATCTTTTTCTCAAAGGTCAGAGATCAAAGTCTAACTTAAAATAGTACAGTCCTATATAGAATAATAATGAAATATTAGCTTTGTCTGAGTTAAATGAAGGCTGTATATGAAAAGCCACGATAAGACACAATAGGTCTCATTATACCTAGTGCACCAGTTATAGGGTGTATTGTGTGTGTATTGCATATATAGGAGATTCTGATTCAAGTTATATGCAAGTTGGGTATATACTGAAATCCCAAGTTTATTGTGGTTAAAGAAGTGCCCTTATAATCCCCTTTAAGTTATCTTTAGCTGACAAATTCACACTCTATAATTGAGAAGTGCAATAAAGTTTGCAGCAGCCAATTAAGGAGTCAGCGACTTTGTTTTTAAATTCTCTCTCTTTTTTTAATGTTTTTTAATCAATGCTGTTTTCATTAAAGTTATATATATAATAAATAACCCACTTTTGCCTTCATATCCAAATCTGTAGTGTAAAGCACTAATGGGACCATTTCCCTAAAGTTACATTTCTTGTTGTCAACACTAACCCCTTATCCCTCTAGATAAACATGGTCAATCTATGATGAACAGGAATACAATTAAGTAAATATATCAAAAATATGGTTTCAATATACAGCAGATGCAACTTCACTGAACCCCCACTGTCATATATATTGTCATATATATCATATACCAGCGACTTGCCCGTCAAAAATGTAATTGAGAAGTGGCAATAAAGTTTGCAGCAGCCAACTAAGGAGTGAGCGACTTTGTTTTTAAATTCTCTCCCTTTTTTTAATGGTTTTTAATCGATGCTGTTAGTGTTGACAATCCAAAACATCTTTTCTTTTGGTTTAGTATTTTCTTAAGTTAAATTCATATTTTTTGTCCAAAATTATTATTTTTTGTTTGTCGTTGGCCCAAGTACAAATCCATTCAATGACATCAGCTATCTAACTGGCTATATATACACTATTTCACATCTAGCACCAGCATTGTGATTGGCCCATGCACACCCCTATACCAAGTGGGACCACAGCTGAGCTATACTCACCACTCCCCAATAAAACTACTCTTGAAAATATACAACATATTAGAATTGAAAATAAATTATACAAATACACGATGAGCGCGAGGCACGCATCCCTTTTTTTAACCCTGTAACTCTGAAGTCGTCAGAAGACCGCCAAAAGATGCCAATTACTCACACACAGCACAGGGGGAGAGGCAGGGAGCCTGTGAGTGAGGTTGCAAGCTAATTTGAGGTTTAATAAGCGAGGAAAATATAATGACTGTAAACCCGTCACTGTTTTGAAAAAGGCTCAAAACGAGGTAGAAGGCAGTAACACTTAGCCGCTTATTGCGAGGCTCGCAAGTCTTAGAAAAAAGAATCAACGGCACTCATCGCGAGGCACGCAAGACTTGTGCAGGGAGGGAGAGGAGAAAGACACAGGGGGGGGGGGGGAGAGAGGGGAAAGGGTGGAAAGAGACACAGGGGTGTGAGATGGGCAAATGAGACACAGGGGAGGGAAATAAGGGGAACAAAACAGGGCAGGGAGAGGGGGGAGGGAGAAAAGGGGGAACAGACACAGGGGTCAGAGAGTGGTGAGAGGTTCGCAATGAGCGCCGAAGGCGCCTAGCACGAGGCACATAAGTGGCGGGTTGGACGACGTCTGCAATGAGCAATAATTGCAGGGCTCGCAATGAGCGCCGAAAGCCCATAAAATAGAGGGGGGGCGAGGCATAAAAGTTGTGGGTTGGCCGAGGCCTGCAATGAGACTTGGGAGAGGCTCGCAATGAGCGCTGAAGGCGCTCAATGCAAGGCCCGCAAGTTAGAGGGGGGAGAGCCTTGCATTGTGTGGCAAACAGCAATACCAGCCTTCAAATTTTATTGCCGCCATTTTTGACGGGCAAGTCGCTAGTTTATTCATAAAAGGTATTTTTTTTAGACTTCACTTATTTTTGTCGTCCTCTCTTACCCTCTTCACCTATAAACACATTAGGTTTAAAGGTGCTCATACATAGTTTTCAATATACAGAATTGTTAAAAGCAATTTCTCAATTAACCTGTTGAAAAAATATATTATTAAAGGGTCTCTATTACTCAAAATCATTTTTTTCCTTTGGTTATTCTTAAAGAGCATGAAAAAGTGGTTATACATTGTATTAACCATATTTTTCTAAAGTAATTTTTTGGCTGTATTTTTATGCAAATGAGCATCTGCTTAATATTAATTAGCTGCTTTAATGTGCTAATTAGAATCACAGTCTGCCTGTCGGTCCCAGTGGTGTCATCTGAATGGCAATGCTTTGGGTCATTGCTTAGACTCCCCCACGCTTACAAAGCACCCTGAGCCACAAATTAGCACATAGAGCATAAATAAATTGCTATATTTCTGAGGAATGATTTATTGTACAGAAATAAAGCTATTAAAATGTATAGACCAATTTCATACTATTTAAGTTTAATCTGTTGGGGTGACAGTGACACTTCAACAAATAATATTTAGCTCAAACTCCAATAAACATGATTGTTTGCGACCAAAATCTTATCTATTATTGATCCTTCTTGCCTATGTCCCTTTTGTACTTTTTATAATTATTTTTATGGTTGATTTTACAGTAATGTATGCCCTTTACTGACATTTAGTGATCTTTATTGATATATTTTCTGTGCTTCTCTCTTAGATGGTTAAATAAATTGGGCCTTGCAGTTATAACACATCCAGTGAATGAGAAAAAAGAAGAAGGTAACTATCAACAATATATCAATGAAATTATTATTAGACACTAGATTGACTTTAGATTATAAATTAAAGTACAATATTGCTAAATTATTGTGACTCCACAGAAATGGTCATAAATCAGTTGGAGATATAGTTCAAGGTAGCCCTAGAGCATCATTTCTCTCTATGGACTTAATCAGTTTAGTAGAGGATATGCAAACCTGTGATTTTGAAAGAATTTGAACTATGTAACTGATATGCTGTGTCATGGTTAATTTAAGTGGAGAATAATATATTTAAAATGTATCTGCTTTAACACTGGCTAAATGGCTAAACCACCAATAAATAAAAAAATGCACCATGTATCTAATTGAGCCCAGTAGTTTTGGGGATTTCCATACACATTAATCATATTCATAACTCTGCCTATTTAAGTTTTATGCTGCCATAGGCCATTCAGATTTTTACTGTCCTATGTCCCACTTGCAATGTGTCCTTACCCCTTTCTGTATCACATATTATAACTTTATGTTTTGTCAGAGAGTGTCAAGTACACTTACAGGCAGAAATATCACTGCATATAGAGATTTTTGTGCATATGCAAACATATTTTAATGGAGCACATCTGTATCAAGGCACCCTGCGGCCCCTAAAATGTGCTGCCTTGGCCTGGGGCTTCTGGGTTTTAGGTAGAAACACACTCCTATTCATAACGTTTTTCAATGCTCATAGAGAATACCTAGTTATAACATTCATTATAATTACCAGGAAATTGACTGTCAAAAATGACAGGAATAAAATGTTAAGGATGGCAATGCTGTTTGCCACACAATGTGAGGCTTTTGTTCCTCGGAGCACCTTTGGTGCTCATTGCGAGCCCCGCGCTGAGTGCCTTTGGCGCTCACTGCGAGGAGCTCATTGCGATCCTTTCCTCCCGCCTACTGTACGGGCCGCTCATTACAGGGTTTGTTAACCTGCAAGTTTTGTGTTTGGGAATGCCATTTCCTCCATGTCCCTTCCTTGTGTCTTTCTCCTCTGTGTGTCTGTTGAAAGCTTGCGTGGCGCGTGCTGACTGGCGTTGTTGGTGTAAGTCTTACTGTCTTCAGTGACATGTATTTTCCAGCGTGCCTGGCATTGCTCAGCCTCATTTCCATCCTGTTTCTGAATTTTTATGTTTTTCGTCCGCCATATTTTTCCTTGCTTAGTCGATTTTCGATTGATAAAAAACGGCAAATATAGGTCAAATTCGCTTGCAACCTCACTCCCAGGCTTTCTGGCTCTCCCCCTGTGCTGTGTGTGAGTGTGTTATTATTTTGTTTGTTTTTCGTGTTTTTACAGTTACGAGCTTGATACAATGTTGGCTATTAACTTAGCAAGCTGCATTCCTTGTGATCAGTGGCAAAGTGCTACGTTTTTCGCCAGGTATCGCGTCCATCGACATGAGCGCCTTCAGCACTCATTTCAGTCTAAGTCCTGAGGCGCTCATCACGAGGCCTGCAATGAGAGCGTGCCTCAACTGCTCGCCTCACTTTGCGAGGGCCGCAAGTGCGTGACCAACATCGCAACCATTCCCAACACTGACAACTATATATGTGATGGGAATTCGGTACATCACAACCTTTCAGGTTCAGACGTAGATAGCTGCTTTGCGGTGGGTGGAGATTAGAGAAATAGGCTAGTAAATACTATGATGATGTTTTATGTAAAATACTAATAATCATATCCGTAAGACAGTTGTAAAGCACTGACTTCTTGCAATAAGGTGAGCGCATGGCTCAGTGAAGGACTGCAATTGCTTAGATAATCTTAGATAGATTTGGTAAGGGTTAACCTTTTGAATTATTTTGCTTACTACACTGAGCTATAGATGTCGGTCTGACTGGAGCAGTCAGTGACATATGTAAACAGAGATTTAATTTATTTGATTTCGACAAGAATAATACACATATTTAAAAAATTCAAAAATGATTTCAACATGCTTTTTGGAGACCTTTAATGTGATATAGTCCAAATTATGCTGAAATAAGTGGCTCTTTAAGTTATCAGAACAAACAGGCAGAAAAGCCATCTCCTTTCTCATTGGCTTAAGAGCCCCATGAAATTAGAAGTAAGGAAGCAATCAGGAGGACTGGAAACAAAAATAAGATATAACTAGGCAAAAAAAAACTTTAACTTAAAAAATTGCAAAACTATTTCCACAAATTTGAATGAGATCTAAAGATGCCAAAGACCATTTCCCACCAAATTTGCGTTCTTTTTAACTGCTCTTGTGTGAAATGTATGCAAGCTGAACTAAACATTATTTTAAACAATATTGGATGAGAGCCAGCTAAAAGTTATACAAATTAAAGAAAATTTAAATAAAAATGAATAAAATGTTATATTCAGGAGAGTGTAGCAGCATCTTTAAAGGATCTCAAGTTTGCTTTATAATTATCCCCCAACTTGTGATTCATCCACTCCTACACATGCATTATCTTGATTATCCTCTGTAAAATTTTAGAAAGTACTAACCAGTTTTTATCTTTCATCTATATATTCCTCTGACAGAATGCTGGAGTGAGAGTGAGCAAGATGATCAGGACACAACAGAGATTCCTCCCTCCTCATGTAGTGCACAGCACAGAAGCGATGATTCAGTAAGTGTTACAATAATTAGTCTATCCGAATTCTCTGTTTTAGAACATCTCTTGCAAACAAAAGGAAAAGCTCCTTACTTAACAATAACAAACATGTGCCTAATTTAGGCACAGATTTAGATGCACATGAAGAAAAGAAGCAAACAAATCAAAAAACAATTTATCTTCTAGAAAATCAAAGCCAAATGTATTTAAAGCTGTAATTATGAAATTCAGCGAGTCAGATTCACAAGGGTTCCTTGCCCAATCTAGAAAGTAATATATTTGAAAGGAGTGTTTTTATGTATTATGCAACCCCCTGCCCCCACCCCCCCTAAAAGGGGCTTTTACTCCTCCAGTTGTCCGTTTCTTATATCAGAAGTTCACGCCTCTTTAACTACTTTGCGTGCTCATGAATTTTATAAATAAACTATTTCTTGGGGCTACGGAATGAGTTTACTATACTTAGGCCTCAATTCAATTGAGCTATTGTTGTTTACGGGAGCCCATAATGTAGCCTGTAAACTAATTTGCTTTTCAATTGGTGTCTTTTTGCGAGCCTTAAACGATCTACGGGTTACAGGCTGAAAATCCCTGCGGTTGTCAAAATTGTAACTTACAATACATCTAAGCCTTTGATCTTTCAAGCCCGCAAGAGTTACAATCGCAAATCGCTATTCAATTGCTACAATTCCTCAAGCCCGCAAATAATTTCACAACCGTAAATGTCAAATGTAGAAGAAAATCCTATGGGTATCAAATAAGACTCGCAAGGGGGTTAAACACCTGTTTGTAGCACTGTAAATGCAAATAAAAAAATCAATACTGCGCTTTAAAAGACAGGGAAATCGATGAAAGACATTATAATTCATTACACAGCAATCTCAAGCTTGCAAATATGCAATAAAAAATATTTTTTTTAATGTTTAATTCCGTGTCAGATCAACCTTGGGAATCAAGGAGATAATACATATCAGGCCACCCACATGGGCTAGAATATTTACTTCATTTATTTTTTACATTGCCGGATTGCGATTCTGATCCCATATCGGACCCCTAAATGCTAATTGATTGACATGTAAGCTTGATGCTTTACTGAAATAACGATGTTGGTCTCCTTTTCTATTGGCTGTTTACAAAATCGGTAGTTACGGCCTTGCTTAATTGATCATGTTCATGCTCTTAAATGCTACTTACAATTGCATGGTTTACGGTTTCGGTTTTCCGCCCGTAAGTTGCGGGCTTGTCCAATTGAATCGCTCTGTAATTGTAGCAAATCTCAAGGCAGCAAACATACGGTCTGCACAAATCAACCTGCAGTTGAATAAGGCCCTTAGGGCTTGAAATTTGCAACAGTTACAGAGCAATTCAATTGAACAAGCCCAGAACTACCTGTCCGAAAGCCTAAACTGTAAACCATGCAATTGTATGTAGCATTTCAGAGCGTGATCATGATCAGTTAAGCAAGGCCGTAACTACTGATTTAGAAACAGCCAATAGTAAATGAGACCTTCATCATGACGCCAGTAAAACATGGAGGTTAAACGTCAATCAGTTAGCGTTTAGAAGCCCGATATGCGATTAGGCTCGCAATCCAGCAATGTACAAACAAATTTAAATAAATAAAGGAAATGATCTAGTCCATTTGGGTGGCCTGATATATATTAACTCCTTGATTCCCAAGATTGATATAATACGGAAATTAACAGCCTTATTGAATTGCAATTCGGCCATTTGAATAGGGCTCTATATAAGCACATACCATATTTTATTTACAGAAGTTTTTAGTTAGTGAACTTCTAAAAGCAAGGTCTTCAATAACTAAAAACTTCTGTAAAAAAAATATGCTATGTGCGTATATAGAGCCCTATTCAATTGGCCAAATCACAATTTAATAAGGCTGTAAATGTGAAAAAAATGTTTTATTGCAGATTTGCGAGCTTTAGACTGTTGTGCAATTAATTCTAATGTCTTTCATCGCTTTCCCCATCTTTTAAAGTGCAGTATTGACTTTTTATTAACATTTACAGTGCTATGAACAGGTGTTTAACCCCCTTGCAGGTCCTATCTGGTACTCGTAGGATTTTCTTCTACATTCACCATTTTTGGGTGTGAGAACATTTGCAGGCTAGAGGGATTGTAGCAATTGAACAGCATCTTGCGATTGTAACATTTACACACTTGAAAGATGACAGGCTTAGCTAGGTCAGAGCTACGATTTTAACAACCGCAGGGATTTTCAGTCTGTAACCTGCAGATCGTTTGCGGGTGGCAAAACGACACAAATTGAATAGCAAAATAGTTTACGGGCTACAATACGGGCTCCAGTTACCAACAATTGCTCAATTGAAGTCTGTGTCCAATGGATTTATTACAACCTATAATTATTGCCACAGGACGTTTACTTATTTTATTTTATTAATCTGCATGGATAATCTGTAACAAGACTTTTTATTTTAATTAAATTAACTACATTTACAATAGCATGAATATTTAATGTATTGTACATTAATAAATGGACTAACCCCCATAGGTTCCTTGTCTGTTTGTTTTTATTTTCTACTTTATTGGTTATTATATTAAAATTATATTATTGGCTATTACTGCCCTGTAGGGTCGCCATTGTATTACAATGAACTTAAATCATCACTTACATAATTATTTAATCATTATGTGACACTCAGTTGATATTGTATGAACTGAGAATGATATATCAAACAATTCAAGTGCTAATTCATTCAGACTCTTCCTTTATTTTATACATAATTATTGTATTTGTCATTAACCAATTTCATAAGATTCTCCTATTTGAATAAACTATTAAATGAAAGACATGAGACTTGATCAAGCTAATGTCACCATTGTATTTTCCCTAAAATATTCGGCATTCTGCTCAATAAATTACGGTATAATTTTTTTAATTGCATGTTTGGGGGGTTGAGACTTTTCTGAAATTCATTTTAATGTATTTTTCTTTTCTTTCCCGTTTTTTTAAATGACTGTATTGCGTGTTTAATAGCTGTTAAGGCTCTAATAATTGATTGAAGAAAAGGCCTTGTGAGTCCTCATGAGTACGCACAATCTTTTTAACAGAAACGTGATACTTTTTTCATTTGCAAGGTTCAAATGAAAAAAATAAATTAGAGCTGCGAGTCTAATAGAATATCGATTTTATGTAACCTTAACTGATTAGCACTCAGAAATTTTGTGCTGTGCTAAAACCAATAGAGTTGTAAAACTGGTTTTGCGGCTTTGTCTGGTCTGCAGTGATTGTGGGTGGAGAACTCTTAATCGGAATGTGAGTAACTCATAGAATCTGTGGTCAGATTGGTTTTAAGTGTTTATAATTTTGTGAATTAGGCAACAGAATATGGCCCATGTTCATTTCCTGGATGCTGGAATTCCATGTTTTGTTTATGGTTATTTTATCTGCTGAAAATCGACATATATTCTGCAGTCTTCTCTGGTTGGTTGTATAAAGGAACCCTGTGCATGGGTTGAAAGTTTACCCTGTTCCGTCATGGATATACATTCCTTATGAAAACAAAAGTTGCTCATTTATGGAAGAGTATAGTTACAAAAGTTAATAAAACTGTGTAAAGTCTTTAGCACCTACCTTGTATTGCTTCAAGACCTCTGCATGGTAAATGATGTTGAAGAACACATGGAAATTAATTTGTCACTTTTAAAACTGCACCTGATTGAATTTTGAATTGACTCTTGACCATTAAATAATTAAATTCACCCAACTTAGAATTCAAAGTTCAGCAACTGACAAGCTAGGCTATAAATCTTCCACAAATGGTTAATTTTCCTTAAGTGTACTCTTTGAAACATCATAACACATTTTTGTAAGACTCATAAGATTATCTTTTTTTTCCTACACAGACCCTGCCAATGTCCATGCGAGACAGCGCCAGTGCTTACAGTTCTGGATCTTCAGAATCCATTCTAGAAAATAGTGAAAAACTGTCAGTATCAGAAACTGAAGAATTATGTTTTGTACAGGACAATTGCCAAAGAACAGTCATACAAATAGTAAAATCAGATTTTGGAACTATAGATGCTCAACCCACTGAAGAAGAACTTGCACTGAAGAGCAGCATTTCTCTCTTAACAAATACAGCCTTGCTGAGAGCACAGGGCAAAGGTAAGATAACTTGCACTAGTTGTGGCTGCTGACACTTTTTTTTTTCTTTTAATTTCAGTAATATGATCATGTGACAAGAAACATGTATTTAAAAGCGTAGGTTTTAAATATTACCAAAAAATTCTTTGAAACCAAAAATTAGTGCTGCAAGAGTTTCAGAATGTTAATTTTAATTTCTGTACAAACTGCATTTGGAACATAAATTGTATCAAGGTTAGCCACTGAAAGAGTAACTGGATTATTACAGTGCCTGGACACTGCAGTTTGGCAGAAAGATGTTGCTCCAAAGGCAGTTTGTACAGAGATTAACAGAACATTTTTTTCCCATACTGCAATAATAATTTTTCATGGAAAGAAAAATAATTGTAATAAAAAATAAAAAATAAATGCTCTTTTAAATGTGAGATAGAAAATGTGTAACTTCAGTGTGCTTTTAACTTCCATGACACTATGTGTTATATAGAAATTAATCATAATTACATAGGCCCTCATTCTATTACCGGCCGTAGGAGATGCGGGGCCGCAAGGACCGGCCGCAAGCTATTCTGCTATTCTATTACCCTCCGGCCGGGGATTCCGCAGTGATTGTAGGTGTTAGCAAAAATAGCACAACATTCCCCTACACTCAAATCCGTAAAATTATTTCTTTTTTATATATGTCAAATATCCATGTAAAAAGTCCAGAGTGCTTAGAGCACCTCAGACCCGGCCACGCTGCGGCCAGAAAATAAACAGTTAATGTAAACTCGGGCTTGGGCTGATGTGCAAGCTTGAGAGGGGGTTACTATTAATCCTCATGTCCCCCAATATGATCCCTAGCATTTACAGAGCTGTACAGTGCCGTCTTGAATTTATTTTTCACTTTAAAGATTTCTGAGCTTACGGCCAGTTGCAAGATATACGGCCGGCCGTAAGAGGAGATCTTGAATAACCGCCAAGCCCGTAACTCGCCAATCCTGTTATTCAATCCCGTCGGACTTTGGATATAAATAAACGTGAAATCAAGTATTGTATTGTGGCGATGTGCCAGCTTGAGAATGTTGTCCCTTTAATCCTCATGTCACCCATTGTGTACCCCATCATTTACAGTGCTTTACAGTGCTATCTTCAATTTATATTTGCATTTACAGTGCTCTGAGTTTGCGGGCTTGAACCACAAGTCACGGTCTTGCGGCCGCGAATAACGAGTTACGGGCCTGGAGGCCATTCCAGGCCGAAGGTCTCACTCTCAAAACGTAGCACTTCATAAGCAAATAAAAAAGCCATCCTGTACTGTTATTAAAAGAGAAAGTGATGTTAGGTCTTAGAATGAATAGCACAACATTCTCAAACTCAAATCGGCATAAATAACTCCTTTATTGCATGTTAAATTCCTGTTGTGAAATCCTACGGGCTTCAACCTCCGAGCCCGGAGGTTGGATTCAAAAGTCCTACGGGCTTGGAGGTTGAAGCCGGTCGGACTTCATGACGAAAATTTTACATGAAATAAACTTATTGTATTTGCCAATTTGAGAGTAGGGAATGTTGTGCTATTAATTCTAAGACCTAAAATCACTTTAAATTCTAATAAAAGTACAGGATGGCTCTTATATTTGGCTTAATTGGTGCTACGTTTTGCAAGTAAGAGTGTTGCGGGACCTCTCTGGTGTAAGTAAGCTGCGGCTCAATTTTAGCGATTTACGGGCTTGACTGTATGGTGATCGTAACAATTGAATAGCGAATTGGGATTTCTTGCAGCCGAGCAAGATCAAAGGCTTTGACGGTATTAAGCTGTGATTTTGCAAATTGCAAGGGATCGCAGCTTGAGACTGGCAAGCCGATTGGAAGCCCCAAACATAAGCCAATTGAATAGCTATGTAGCTTGCGGCTTCCCCTTGCGGGCCCGGAGATCAAAATCCTAGCAATTGAACGAGGCCCCAAGTCATTAAGGTTTAGAGGCTGATGTTTGGCAACTCAAACCTTCAGCTCCCTCCACAGATTTTCTATGGGATTAAGGTCTGGAGACTGGCTAGGCCACTCCAGGACCTTAATATGCTTTTTCTTCAGCCACTCCTTTCTTGCCTTGGCTGTGTGTTTTGGATAATTGTCATGCTGGAATACTCATCCATGACCCATTTTCAATGCCCTGGCTGAGGGAAGGAGGTTCTCACCCAATATTTGAAGGTACAGGGGTCCATTGTCCCTTTGATGCTGTGCAGATATCCTGTCCCCTTAGCAGAAAAACACCCCCAAAGCTTAATGTTTCCACGTCCATGTTTGACGGTGGGGATCGTGTTCTTGGGGTCATATGCAGCATTCCTCGTCCAAACACGGCGAGTTGAGTTGATGACAAAGAGCTTTTGGTCTCATCTGACCACAGCACTTTCACCCAGTTATCCTCTGAGTCATTCAGATGTTTGTTGGTGAACTTCAGATGGGCCTCTACATGTGCTTTCTTGAGCAGGGGGACCTTGTGGGCACTGCAGGATTTCAGTCCTTCACGGTGTAATGTGTTACCAATTGTTTTCTTGGTGACTATGGTCCCAGCTGCCTTGAGATCATTAACAAGATACTCCCTTGTAGTTCTGGGCTGATTCCTCACTGATTTCATGACCATTAAAACTCCACAAGATGAGATCTTGCATAGTCTTGTAGCCCATTCCAGCCTTGTGTAGGTCTACAATCTTGTCCCTCACATCCTTGGACAGCTCTTTGGTCTTGGCCATGGTGGAGAGTTTAGAATCTGTTTGATTGCTTCTGTGGACAGGTGTCTTTTATACAGCTGAGATTAGGAGCACTACATGTAAGAGAAATCTTGCTGATTGATAGGGGATCAAATACCTATTTCACTCACTGACCTGCAAATCAATTTATAACTTTTTTTGACATTCATTTTTCTTGGGGGTTCTTTTTGTTATTCTGTCTCTCACTGTTAAAATACACCTACCATTAAAATTATACCCTGATAATTTATTTGTCAAACGTTCAAAATCAGCAGGGGATCAAATACTTTTTTCTCTCTCTGTATGTTGATATTGGATTGTTAACTGTCAAATAATGTTGAAGTTTCATCATTTTGTGGTGCTTTTTGTGCTCTGCTTCTGGGGGACTCAGCAAAGGCTTGAAAAACGGTTGCGAGTGGTCTTTGGTTCTCGCAAATCTTTCTGCAGCTTTTTGAAGTTATCATATTAGCATAGGGCATGGGTGTCAGAGTGTCAGGGAGTAACTGGAGAAAATTTTGACTTTGTCATGAAGTTCACTCCTAGCAGTGACCCAAAGAAGTTCTCTTGCAATGTTTTAGGAATGGAAGACTGAGGTAGCTAGGTAGAATTATTTGGGCCGAGTGCCGTATTGAGGGAGAGCAAAAGATTAACATCAAGGTGCAACAAGGGGAAAAATGCTCCCGCAGCCAATTTACAGGCGTAATGCAGTTTACACCCCCCCGATTTACCTAGGGTCCTATGTTAGTATGTTACTAAGTTGTTACTTAGTATTTTAAACATGGTGCCTTTATAGCATATGACTGCCATAATGGCAAAACCTTTGAGCATAGCACAAGATGGATATGAATAAGTCTGGTAACCTACTCAAAAGTTGTACAAACAAATGAGCACATTATTTTGCATGTCTTCCCCCTAAATTATCCACATATTTCTTATCCACAAATATTTAAATTCAGAGAATTAACCTCCTATGCAAAAAAAAAAAAAGAACAATAAGCAAACAAGACACACATTCGGGTCACTCTAAAAATTTAGAAACAATATAATTGGCCAATAGCTTCCACAGAAAAACTTGGGCTAACAAGTAGCTCTATTTCAGAAACAG
>CM050165.1:154499686-154570659 GCA_027410445.1 Discoglossus pictus
TTTTATGAAGTATTATATTTGCTTACCTTGCTTCTATACCCTTCTTAATAGATGCTAATATTTTATTTGCCTTTGCAGCTGCTGCTTGGCTTTGAGCACTGTTACCTAGGTGGTTGTCCACAAGCACTCCCAATTCCCTTTCACTATCTGATACCTGTATATTTGCTCCATTAAGATTATAAATTGCATGGCTATTTTTCCTTCCCAGGTGCATAACTTTACATTTATTCGTATTAAATCTCATCTGCCATTTAGATGCCCATTCCTCAATTTTATGTAAATCCCTTTGGAGGGAAAGCACATCATTATCTGATTTAATTACTTTGCACAACTTTGTGTCATCAGCGAAAATGGAAACACTACTTTCCAGTACCACTTCTAAGTCATTAATAAATATGTTAAAAAGAAGAGGAAATAATACTGAACCCTGAGGAACCCCACTTACCACATTAGCCCAATCGGAGTATATTCCATTTACCACAACCCTTTGATTCCTGTATTTTAGCCAGCTCTAAATCCACAAGCAGATATTTAATGCAATTCCTGTATCCCTTAGTTTGCACAATAGTCTCTCATGTAGCACTGTATCAAAAGCCTTTGCTAAATCCAAATAGACTACTTCCACTGAGTTCCCTTGATCCAGGTTCCTACTGATCTCCTCATATAAACTAATTAGATTTGTTTGACATGACCTATCCCTAATAAATCCATGTTCACTCCTACTTATACAAATAGACATATTCTTGTATATTATCCCTTATTAACCCTTCTAAAAGCTTTTCCACTACAGAAGTAAGGTCCACTGGTCTTTAATTCCCTGGATTTGCACTTTCTCCCTTCTTACATATAGGTATCACCTCTGCTTTTCGCCAGTCATCTGGTAGTAACCCAGTGTTGAGTGAATCTTGAAAAATTAAATATAATGGTTTGGCTATTACAGAACCCAGTTCCCATCAGTAGCCTTGGATGTATTGCATCAGGACCTAGGGCTTTATTAACATTTATGTTTTCCTACCTTTTAGATTTTAACCATTTATTTGACCAATTAACCAATTAACCAATTATTTGATTAAGGTAGTATAGCCCCATGATGCTGCAGTTTTCCACCTCCCTTGTGCATACCGAATAAAATAACCTATTTAGCTCATCTACCTTTTCCTGGTCACTAATTATCAGACGGCCTCTGTCACATTGTAATGTTCCTATAGCTTCCTTTCTGGCCTTCTTCCCAATAATATATTTAAAACATATTTTAGGGTTAGTCTTACTCTCTTTAGCAACACATTTGTCATTTTCTATTTTAGCCAGACTAATAGCTCTTTTGCAAGCCTCTTTGGTGAACTGCTGGTCTCATTTATCCAGTTTATTTCATGGTAATTAAAATCTCCCATTATTAGAGCTTAGCTGCATGTCCAATCTGTAATAATAATTGCATTTCCTTGCTTTCAATTATATTTGGGGGTTTATAGCATACTTCAACCAATATTCTTTGGAATTTGCTGCTCCTCTATTTAACTCTACCCACAAACATTCAACATTACTGCTAGTTCCAACATAAATATCTTCTCTGACTATAGGCTTATATTCAGCCTTAACATATAGATAAATTCATCCACCTCTTTTGCCATTCCGACTATCTTTCCTAAATAGGTTCTAACCATTCAGGTTTAGAGTCCAGTCATGAGATTCATCCCACCATGTTTCAGTAATGCCTATTAAATCCCATTTTTCATCAATTGCTAATAATTCTAACTAGTCCATTTTTCCTGGCAAGCTTTTGGCATTAGCGAGCATACACCTTATGTTGTTATGAGTTTGTAGTTTTGAAGTGCTTTCTTCTGTGCTTGAGTTACTTAGTAATATCTCCCTATTGACTATATTAACCCTCCACTCATCTCCTCCCCCATGAGTGGTTAATTGATCCATTATCCCCTCCACACTTTCTACCCCATTACATTTATCTAGTCCCCCCACTAGTTTAAAAACTCCTGCAGCCTTTCTACCATTCTATCCCCTAGCACAAAAGCTCCCTCATCATTAAGGTGCAACCCAACACTGGAATAGAGATTGTACCTAAGTGAGAAGTCAGCCCAGTGCTCTAAAATCCCAAACCCCTCCTTAATGCACCACATTTTTAGCCATGCATTAACCTCCCTAAGCTCCATCTGACTCCCTGGACTAGCATGTGGCACAGGTAGTATTTTAGAAAATACTACCTTAGAGGTCCTTGCCTTAAGCTTATTCCATAGTTCTCTAAAATCATTCTTTAGGACACTTCATCTTCCACTAACTTTGTCATTGGTACCAATATGTTTTAACAACGCCTATAATAGGGAATAACATTATACACTGTATTATTATTATTTTATACATTTTACATTCTAAAAACAGTTTTACCAATTTTTAAGTATGGATATATATATTTTATATATATGCCTATAGATATACTTTAACTAGAGGAGCCAGGGGGAAAGATTCCTGGGAACCTGAGCTCATAACATTTGTACACAAAGCTTGTCTGGCTCCTGTAAAATCTTCCTGGTTTCTTTAGATATTTGTGTCCAGCCCTGAGAGGAGCTTTTGGAATTCTTCTTCAAATAGATGATTTTCTTATAGGCAGTGAAAGTTCTGTGACTATGTAAACAAACCCAAACCTAATTGACTATAGCAGATATTATAGTTTATGGCTTTTTTACAGAACTACTACAATATCATTTCTCACAAGAAAGTGTGTTAATAATTAAAGGTAAACTTACACCTAAAAATGAATTCCTTTTATATTCAAGATCCCTCTTTGGGAGGTTTAACTATCTATGTAAAAGTCATGGAACATGCCTAGTTTGCCAGCTATTCCTCCAAGTTGTCAAAGGGCAGAAGCTGTCATTTTAAAATGAATATGTGTCACTAAGTTCTGTGAGCTGATTAGGTTAAAAGCTCAAGAGCTAGTTCAACAGCAAATCAGACTTCAGCTGAGTTCTAAGTTACATTCATGTTATGTTTGTCTCTGCAGCTCAGATTACCTAACATACAAACGTCTTGTAGCAATAAAAGACAAGTGCTAACACTTTTACATAAACAGTTCATGTTTTTTTGTTTGTTTAAGAACAAGGAAGAAACTCAGATGATGATGAAATGGAGAAGCTTTACAAGTCTTTAGAGCAAGCAAGCTTGTCACCTATTGGAGATCGAAAACCCTCAACAAAAAGAGAGCTGAGAAAATCCTTTATTAAAAGATGTAAAAACCCATCTGTAAATGAGAAACTGCACAAGATCAGAACATTAAACAGCACGTTAAAGGTAGGTATTTATACCAGTATACTCAGTAGAGCACAATTTGCCTTTAAGTAAATATTTTTTTTTTACAACAAATTATTAAAAAGCACTTACCTGTCATATGTCATTTTGCACATCCATTTGCTTATACATTATAGCTCAGAAGAACTATTATTTTTTAGCATGTGGCTAAAATTACATCTAATATTGCTTTTGTAAAAACATTTTGTTAACGATTGGCTTCTATTTTATTAGTAATTATATGATGAACATCCTACTGTTCATTATCTTTATCAGAATGGAAAACTCACCTTAATAACTTAGCAAGGGTGCTCTCCTATGCTCTTTTTGCACAGCCTTGTTCCATTGCATTTAAGATGTGTTGCAAAATAATGTCCTCATTATTATCGATAGAGTACTTTGCTATAAGATCTACAGAAATTCTATTCCACCAGATATACACTGTTAAGAATAGCTTTATACTATGTGTGAACGACCTCTGAAAAAGAAAGGAAAATGCAGTTTTACAGAAACAATTTCACTGTGAAAATCTCATTAAAATATATTGCAAAGCTTTTTGTCATATTGTAATCTAGAAAAGGCTTATTCACTATCCATAAGTCTGACGTTAGTAAATCTGAATCAATATCTCACAGATCTCAATAGTACATTAGCAAAAAGAGGTGTGCTATATATATATACTGTATATATATATATATATATATATATATATATATATATAGAAAAATTCTGAATTTGAAAGAGTATGTGGCACAAACAACACAGGAATAATACTAAATGACAGTTCCCTTTGTCATTGGAGCAATAAAACAAATATATATATATAGATTAAATATCTTTTCAATGCATATTTAAGAATTCTGAATAAAATGCTTCTAAATATTTGTTTTCATTCTATTGCTCCATTTTTCCTGTATTTGTGCCACTGACATTAGAATTATTAGTAATCTTTTTGAAAATGAAAATTAGTAATATGTTTTAGAATGTTAAAGAATAATAATAAAACTATTTTTTACTTTAATAATGCAATTATGCTGCTGTGGAATCTATTATTTAAGAGCCTGATTCAATTGCAAGCCCGCATCTTGCGGTATACAGGCCGTATGTCTGCGGGTGTGCTGCGGGCTCCCCGTCGCCTCCGATTCCAGTGCTATTCAATTGAACAAGCCGCAAGTTACGGGCCGAACGCCAAAGCCATAAACCATGCACTTGTATGTAGCAGTTCAGGGCGGGAACATGATCAATTAAGCAAGGCCGTAGCCACCCATTTCAAAACAGCCAATAGAAAATGAGACCTCCATCATTACAGCAGTAAAACATGGAGGTTACATGTCAATCAATTAGGTTTGGGGGTCCGATATGCGATGGGACTCGCAAACCCTCAAAATACAAAATAATAAAAATGAATGCCAATACTGTGCTAGTCCATATGGGTGGCCTGATATGTATTAACTCATTGATTCCAGAGATCGGTATAACCCCGAAATGACACATAAAGAAATATGATTTTTTGCCGATTTGCGAGCTTGTGACGGTTGGGCAATTAATTCTAATGTCTTTTATCGCTTTCCTCGTCATTTACAGTGCAGTATTGATTTTTTATTTGCATTTACAGTGCTGCAGCCAGGGGTTAAACCTCCTTGGGGGCTCTCTCTAATGCTCCTAGGATTTTCTCCTATATTTGCCGTTTACAGGTGTGAAAACATTTGCGGGCTTGGGGAATTGTAGCAATTCAATAGCGATTTGCGATTATATCGATTGTAACTCTTGCGGCCGGAAAAGATCAAAGGCTTCGGGAGGCTGTAAGTTCTCGGTTTGACAACCGCAAAGTTTTCAAGGCAGTAACCTGTAAACTGTTCAGAGCCTGCAAAAAAACACTCTTTCAAATTAACTTACGGCCTCACTTACAGGCTCCAGTAACTTTCGATTG
The DNA here is from genome assembly GCA_027410445.1 of Discoglossus pictus. Taxonomy (NCBI): domain Eukaryota; kingdom Metazoa; phylum Chordata; class Amphibia; order Anura; family Alytidae; genus Discoglossus; species Discoglossus pictus. The sequence continues at coordinate 154,504,911 of CM050165.1, forward strand.
CTCAATTGAATCGGGCTCTTAGTTTCCAGTGACTTACTTCTTGAGGTGGAAGAAGACTTTGAATATACAGGAAGTTTGTATTTACACAATGACTGGCATATACATATCTGACAGTGCTCTCATTATCTCTTTCCCGCAGTAAAGAATAATAGCTTATAAAAGTGAAAGATGTAAAGGCTGTGGTTACTTTGTTTACAACATTTTACTTGGCTATTTTGTAGTTAGTGTCATTAGTCATTAATTTTCTTCTTTCTAAAGTGTAAAGAACATGACTTGGCCATGATTAACCAGTTACTACAAGATGCTGAACTAACTTCACAGAAATACAGAGAATGGAAGGACACCAACACTATGTTGTTTCAAGATATTTATTCACCCCCCTCTTCTGAAGGCTCTGCTGAAGTTACTACTGAAGTTTCTGGCATAGAAAATACAACTTGTATTGAACATTTCTCCTAAGGGAGAGATTTCCAGGACATTTATATTTTCTGATGAAATAACCATTTATTGAAAGACTTAAGTATGTAAATTATTATTTTGTGATAGACCTAAACTTATTTTTCAATGCATGTCTGATTACGGATTCACATGAAGAGGCACACAAAATAACTTTATTTGAAGCTGGTTATTGACTACCATTTAGGAACTTAAAACAACATTTTAAAAGAGTCTAGATTGCAAAATCTGCTCTGATAAGTTTCTGAAAATGGTAAATGTGTTTTATACTATTCTTTTTCTTTGGTATTTTGTGCATAATTCTGTTTTGTACATTAAATTAAGTTATATTGTAAGTGAATAAATAACAACAACAATGCCATGATTGATTATCATAACTTGCTGATACAGCAATAATTTATATTTGTATCCATAAATGCTTTGATATATATTAGTTTTTAGTCCTCAAGTTACATATATAGAATTACAACTACAAGGGCCAGATTTCACAAAAGAATAACAATACTAACTGTGCATCCTTTAGCAAAGAAAATGTAGGGCCTCTGAATTCACACTTCATATTACATGTGTTTTGTTTGCTTGACAAATGAAATAGTGCTGCAGTGGTTAAAATGCACTTTTAACCTCTCTGCAAATATAACCATTGTTGGGACAACATTCTAAAAGAAACCGTGATCAAGCCACTCATTCACAGCAGTCAATCGGTCTAAAGTAGACTTGTTCAGCATTATCCAGGGAAATTAGATATTTGTGGAAGAAAATGACTTGATGATCAATACAAAGTTTGTAAGACTTGTACAGTCATATGTGAGACATTTAGCAGTTTGATTGCTTGGTGGTTATTTATAAGTACACTAAGTTTATTATTGCTCTTCTACAAATATGTATTTATAAATTGACAACTCTTTGCAATAGCTAATTATTCTAAATCTTGATTCAGTGGCGTAAAACACAAATGGAACATATCCCATCAAACAGACATGCTAATAACCTCGGTTTTGTAAATGTAAGTAAAATACACTAGCATAGATTCAAGTAAAGTGCAAGATGTGCCATGTGCAATTTAATATGGTTAATGGCATTTTATTAGTGGTTGCAAAGTATCAGAATCCCTCTTTGATACAGCTGTATATATATAGCGGTCGGAACCTGCTGTGCTGAGCGTTATAGCATTTTACAGTCACACTTACAGCCTTATTAAATTGCGATTCGGCCAATTGAAAAAGGCTATATAAGCATAGAGCATACTTTTTTTACAGAAGTTTTTAGTTAGTGTTTTTAATGCCTCTATATGAATATCAGTTGTTGTGATGTGTTCCATATCACTTAAACAGTATTTCATCTATGTTTATTAGAGTACTCAGTACCTTACAATAAAAATCAAATGTCTAATCGCATAATAATAAACATTAGACCCATGACTTGCAATATAATGCAGTGTGTGTATATGTCTACTGCAATTTTTTTATTACAATAATAGCTACATCGCTAGATTAAATAAATAATAGAATAAAGTTCCATGGCCAAATCACAGAGAAGAGACTAAGCTGGGAATGAGTTAAATGCAAAACTGTTTACAATTAGCATCAATGCATACAGAGAGTAGTGAAAGGATAAAATACCAAAATGTTTAGGAAAATAAGGTCAATGTTCTCAAACTGGTCAGTAGACAATCACTAATCTATAAGTAAATAAAATGTAATAAACATATAAAAAATATTACAGAAGTGTCTAACTATTACATGTTATTGCTTATACCTGTGCATGCTACGTATCATTGTAACATTTGTATTCCTGTTGACAGCAAAGACATTTTCAAGGGGTCCAATGGGAAAAAAATGCAGGGAACCACTGTCTAGGAAATATGCCATCATCTTACCCTAAAACAAATGTCCCTCAAAAGCATCTCACCATCAGTTTGCACCTTAATGAACTTGGTTACTGCAAATTACAAATATATAACATAAAACTGTCTGATACAATTACATGTACAGATACAATATAGCTGAAAGTAAGAGCTTGTGATATATAATTTATATTTGTTCACTTTGTAATTTTGAAAATAACACTGTAGTAGTGCATTTAATGTATACACTTTGTACATAAATTGTAAAAAAATAATAAATACTATATTATTTATCATGTGATTACCTTATTACATTGGACACAGTGACATCTAGTGGTTAGTGATTTTATAAAAAATAAATTAAATCTGTCAAAAGCATTTAATATAATTTCTTATTTGAGACAATTAATTCATCTAGATTTTTAAAACACTTTATGAATCATACTAATTTATTCTACAAGCGTTCTTGCTTCCGATTCTCTTCCTACTTAGTAGATATAGCTGTATTTACAATCTGTTTTCTCCCATACCTTTTACTACATTTATAGTGTGTTTACATTTTTTAGTGTGACGTTAAGTCTTTTTTTAACAATTGAAAAACCAAAGCTTGGACAGTGCTACAGACTCACAGAATCACAGTCCAGAATCAAAGAAAATAGAGCATACACTGAGCTCGTGCCTCATTCAAAATAAGTATTTTTAAATAAGCTATGCTGTTCATTCTAAGTAACAAATACTGATGATTTATGATAAGATAAAGGATATTATAATTTGTTTTTTCTGTTTAGGTACACATTAGATTTATCAGTGTTAAAGTGGTTCTTATATTCACCAGATCACTATGATTGTATTCTATTTGTACTTTGTAATGCACCCTTGAAAACATTATATAAATGTAAATAATTAAATAAATAAAGTTTAAAACTGTGAAATAATTGTTATTGCGTTGCAGCAGAAATTTACTCATAATAAAAATCTTGTTGGTTTAAAAGTTATCATGTTAATTAATTATCTTCATGGCTGACATTTAAATCATATAAATTACATTTACCGGTATTTGGAATTCATTTTTCCATCTTTACCACAAATGTGTGTGAATTAAAAATAAGAGGTTTATTTATCAAGTGGATTTTTTGGGTAAAACTTAATTTCATGTCTTTATCATTATTTTGCGGGAGACGAGGAGGCAGTTTGATGGACATAAATACTGCCATTTATAAATGCTGGAGCGCTGCTAGTTGGACTCTCAAATACCTCCAGGATTCCTCCACTATTTCAACTGTCTGGAGCTGTCAGCAGAATCCAGTATTTTAGGATTCAGGAGATTACAGACTCTTGGTAGTAGGGCTGTTACACTTGGCAAATGATCCTTAGAGGGCAAGAAGGACAGTCTCGACATGTCTTCTCAACCACTCTTTACTGCATAGTGAAAATGGTGAGACATTCTCATAGCCCCTAGATAACAGAGCCAATCACAAGGCCCCTTGTAGCCTTCTGGTTGGCTGTATTATCCAGCTAATTAGGGCCTTTCAATCAGGGACAGTTTCATGTCTGTTTCCACAGCCCATGCAAAACCTCTCCCTGCTGAGTTGGTGTCTGAGAGTCTACAGGTAATATACATGCACATCTCTTCCTAGAAATCCAAATAATTTACATTCTACAATAGTGTCTCCCTTTCACTGTTAGGTCAAAAGCGCTGTACAAACAAGGATCAATTTAGTCCACATAATGATACAGTGCAATATTATATATTCAAGACGATGGCAAAGTCCAGACAGGTTTGTCAAATACAACTTAAGGGTTATCAAATACATCACTCTAGGACTGTGTATGATATGCAGTAAGGCTCAGACAAGGTCATATTTCAGAAAGCTTAACCATCCAAGGTTTAGAGAAAAGTCCAAGACACCATTCTAGGACTGGGGAAATCACTACAATAGAATACATATTAGTATAAATACTGGAAAAAGAATAGGTCCAGACAGGACTTGTCAAGGTCAACGCTAATTAAGTAGCAGTGAAGCCACAAGTAGAAGGGTAAAATCAAGGCAGACTTAACCACCTAAGGCTTAGGAGTCTATATCAGGAACAATTCTGTGAAAGGGGAATACCACTGCTAAGGAAGCAGGGTTCAGACAAGACTCGGAGTTCAGAAGGTGTAATAGCTGAAGACTAGTGCCAAGTTCCAGGTGCCACTCTAGAAACAGGAAAACACTAATGCTGTTGGTGTCATATAGAGCAGAATAGTTGTCACAGGTAGCAGGGGTATCCAGAAATCAGGTAGCCAGATAACCAAGGAACTCAAAAATACAGGATTTTCAATTAGACCAAATTAGCAAGTTGGGTAGCATAGAGTAGTAGTTTTAGAGATGGGTAGTATAGGCTAAGCTTTAGAAGGAAGCTTCAGAAGTGTAGAGCCTTGAGAAGGGGCCCTTAACATACCCATATACAATAGAACATCACTCATTAGCTATAGTTACGTCTATATTAGAATTACTTAGATGTCAGATATTATAATTGGGTCTGGGATGCAGTGAGGTAATGCTAGATAATGCCAGATATAGCATTATGCATCCACCCCATTGCAAATCACAAACAGAGTAGTGCATGCACGTATAGGAGCCAAGCATCTGCAGCCTAACAACTGTTTCTATATATTGCTCGATACAGGACCAGCAAGATTAGTACGCTCTGGAACACCCACCATTTAGATCCTCGAGTTGGATGGGTAAGTATATCCTCAGTAACCGTGTGGCACAGTACAGGTATTGTCCTGCATGTATAGGAATTCTAGTCCCACAGAAGGTCCCTGAAATCACGAGATGCAGCTCTCATGCTTGTATTTGTTAACCAGAAGAACAACATTTATATAGGAGATAGGTGAATATTTGATAGGGAAGGTAACAATAGGTATACCAACCATTAAACGAAAAGACAGTTTCAACATGCCCCTCTTTAATTTCCCTCCCTTTGAGTCTCCTCCAATCATACACATGCTGATTAGAGATGTCCCGAATAGTTCGCCAGAGAACTGTTCCCGGCGAACATAGCATGTTCGCGTTCGCAGCGAACTGCGAAAATATGCAAGATTCGACCCGCCCCCTATACTTTATCATTGAGCAAACTTTGACCCTGCATGTCACAGTCAGCAGACACATTCCAGCCAATCAGCAGCATACACTCACTTCCAGAGCCTTCTAACTCATGGACAGCAGCCATTTTGGCATCATAACTAACTTGCAGTCTTACTGAGAGGAGGCTAATAGGGAAAACCATAGCTAGGCTACTGTACACAGTGTGCAATACAGTCCTGAAGGACTCTTTTGATCTCTGCTCCCCCTTATCATCATCCTCCCCTCACCTTAGCACCCCTCACACTTATCCCTAACACCCCTCACCCTAACCCTAACACCCCTCACACTTATCCCTAACACCCCTCACCCTAACACCTAACCCCCTCACCCTTATCCCTAACACCCCTTACCCTAACAACCCTTACACTTATCCCTAACACCCCTCACCCTAATACCTAACCCTAACACCCCTCACACTTATCCCTAACACCTAACCCTAACACCTAATCCTAACACCCCTCACACTTATCCCTAACACCTAACCCTAACACCTAACCCTAACACCCCTCACACTTATCACTAACACCCCTCACCCTAACACCTATCCCTAACACCCCTCACCCTAACCCTAACACCCCTCACACTTATCCCTAACACCTAACCCTAACACCTAACCCTAACACCCCTTACCCTAACACCTATCCCTAACACCCCTCACCCTAACCCTAACACCCCTCATACTTATCCCTAACACCCCTCACCCTAACACCTATCCCTAACACCCCTCACCCTAACCATTTTGGCATCATAACTAACTTGCAGTCTTACTGAGAGGAGGCTAATAGGGAAAACCATAGCTAGGCTACTGTACACAGTGTGCAATACAGTCCTGAAGGACTCTTTTGATCTCTGCTCCCCCTTATCATCATCCTCCCCTCACCTTAGCACCCCTCACACTTATCCCTAACACCCCTCACCCTAACCCTAACACCCCTCACACTTATCCCTAACACCCCTCACCCTAACACCTAACCCCCTCACCCTTATCCCTAACACCCCTTACCCTAACAACCCTTACACTTATCCCTAACACCCCTCACCCTAATACCTAACCCTAACACCCCTCACACTTATCCCTAACACCTAACCCTAACACCTAATCCTAACACCCCTCACACTTATCCCTAACACCTAACCATAACACCTAACCCTAACACCCCTCACACTTATCACTAACACCCCTCACCCTAACACCTATCCCTAACACCCCTCACCCTAACCCTAACACCCCTCACACTTATCCCTAACACCTAACCCTAACACCTAACCCTAACACCCCTTACCCTAACACCTATCCCTAACACCCCTCACCCTAACCCTAACACCCCTCATACTTATCCCTAACACCCCTCACCCTAACACCTATCCCTAACACCCCTCACCCTAACCCTAACACCCCTCACACTTATCCCTAACACCTAACACCTAACCCTAACACCCCTCACACTTATCCCTAACACCCCTCACCCTAACACCTATCCCTAACACCCCTCACCCTAACCCTTACACCCCTCACACTTATCCCTAACACCCCTCACCCTAACACCTATCCCTAACACCCCTCACCCTAACCCTAACACCCCTCACATTTATCCCTAACACCCCTCACCCTAACACCTATCCCTAACACCCCTCACCCTAACCCTAACACCCCTCACACTTATCCCTAACGCCCCTTACCCTAACCCTAACACCCCTCACACTTATCCCTAACACCCCTCACCCTAACACCTATCCCTAACACCCCTCACCCTAACCCTAACACCCCTCACATTTATCCCTAACACCCCTCACCCTAACACCTATCCCTAACACCCCTCACCCTAACCCTAACACCCCTCACACTTATCCCTAACGCCCCTTACCCTAACCCTAACACCCCTCACACTTATCCCTAAGACCTAACACCCCTCACACTTATTCCTAACATGCCTCACCCTAACACCCCTTACACTTATCCCTAACACCCCTTACCCTAACACCCCTCACACTTATCCCTGTGTCTCTTCCCCCCCCTTATCATCAAGGGAGGGGGGAGGATGATGAGGGAGGGGGGAAGAGACACAGGGGAGGATGATAAAGGAGAGGGTAAAGAGATACAGGGGAAGATGATGAGGGAGGTGGGAGGATGATGAGGGAGGGGGGATGTGACACAGGGGAGGGTGATGAGGAAGGGGGCAAAGAGACACAGGGGAGGATGATGAGGGAGGGAGGAAGAGACAAAGAGGAAGATGATGAGGAAGGGGGAAAAGAGACACAGGGGAGGATGATGATGGAGGGGGGAAGAGACACAGGGGAGGATGATGAGGGAGGGGGTAAAGAGATACAGGGGAGGATGATGTGGGAGGTGGGAGGATGATGAGGGAGGGGGGATGAGACACAGGGGAGGGTGATGAGGAAGGGGGCAAAGAGACACAGGGGAGTATGATGAGGGAGGGGGGGAAGAGACACAGGGGAGGATGATGAGGGAGGGGGAAAGAGACACAGGGGAGGATGATGATGGAGGGGGGAAGAGACACAGGGGGAGGATGATGTGGGAGGGGGTAAAGAGATACAGGGGAGGATGATGTGGGTGGTGGGAGGATGACGAGGGAGGGGGGATGAGACACAGGGGAGGGTGATGAGGAAGGGGGCAAAGAGACACAGGGGAGGATGATGACGGAGGGGGGAAAGAGACACAGGGGAGGATGATGAGGGAGGGGGAAGAGACACAGGGGAGGATGATGAGGGAGGGGGTAAAGAGATACAGGGGAGGATGATGTAGGAGGTGGGAGGATGATGAGGGAGGGGGGATGAGACACAGGGGAGGGTAATGAGGAAGGGGGCAAAGAGACACAGGGGAGGATGATGAGGGAGGGGGAAGAGACAAAGGGGAAGATGATGAGGGAGGGGGAAAAGAGACACAGGGGAGGATGATGAGGGAGGGGGGAAAGAGACACAAGGGAGGATGATGAGGAAGGGGGAAAGAGACACAGGGGAGGATGATGATGGAGGTGGGAAGAGACACAGGGGAGGATGATGAGGAAGGGGGTAAAGAGATACAGGGGAGGATGATGAGGGAGGTGGGAGGATGATGAGGGAGGGGGGATGAGACACAGGGGAGGGTGATGAGGAAGAAGGGAAAGAGACACAGGGGAGGATGATGAGGGAGGGGTGGAAGAGACACAGGGGAGGATGATGAGGGAGGGGGTAAAGAGATACAGGGGAGGATGATGAGGGAGGTGGGAGGATGATGAGGGAGGGGGATGAGACACAGGTGAGGGTGATGAGGATGGGGCAAAGAGACACAGGGGAGGATGATGAAGGAGGGGGGGAAGAGACAAAGGGGAAGATGATGAGGGAGGGGGAAAAGAGACACAGGGGAGGATGATGAGGGAGGGGGGGAAGAGACATAGGGGAGGATGATGAGGGAGCGGGAAAGAGACACAGGGGAGGATGATGAGGGAGGGAGGGAAGAGACACAGGGGAGGATGATGAGGTAGGGGGGAAAGAGACACAGGGGAGGATGATGAGGGAGGGGGGAAACAGACACAGGGGAGGATGATGAGGGAGGGGGTAAAGAGATACAGGGGAGGATGATGAGGGAGGTGGGAGGATGATGAGGGAGGGGGGATGAGACAAAGGGGAGGGTGATGAGGAAGGGGGGAAAGAGACACAGGGGAGGATGATGAGGGAGGGGGGGAGAGACACAGGGGAGGATGATGAGGGAGGGGGTAAAGAGATACAGGGGAGGATGTTGAGGATGATATAACTTTTGCAAGTGCACAGTGCCACTCATATCTGTTGTCACAGTAGGTTGCACACATAGTACCAATCTGTCAAAACCTGTAATGATGAATGAGGTCTAGAGTAGCCTGGTTCCCTTATCCTCTACAGGTTGAGACCTAATGTTTGGGTGACTCCAGACCAACACATGAGTACAAGCAGCACACAAACTCAAAGCGGCCATCCTGCTCCTGGTCCAGCATCATCAGCCACATCAACCACTGCTGTCCTCCTTGCCCCCTCTCAACCATCCGCCACGCCGTCTCTCGCCTTGAGCAGTTCCTGCTCATCTGCCCATAGTCAGGTGCCTGTAAAGGACATGTTTGAGCGTATCTTTTTCCATCTCCCGGTTCCAAAAATCCAGGCCTTATACACGTGCCCTGATAGGTGACTTAACAAGTATTAAACTGATAAGAGTAGTACTTACAAACACGCCACTCCTATATGGTGGCACCTTTGATTGCACGCGCTGTGCCCCAAATTTTAAGTGATACGACCAACCAAGTATCTTTTTCCATCTCCCGGTTCCAAAAATCCAGGCCTTATACACGCCCCCTGATAGGTGCTGTATTAGGTATTAAACTGATAAGAGTAGTACTTACAAACACGCCACTCCTATGTGGTGGCACCTTTGATTGCACGTGCCGTGCCCCAAAATTGAAGTAATACGACCAACAAAGCATCTTTTTCCATCTCCCGGTTCTAAAAATCCAGGCCTTATACACGCCCCCTGATAGGTGCTGTAACAGGTATTAAACTGATATGAGTAGTACTTACAAACACGCCACTCCTATCTGGTGGCACCTTTGATTGCACGTGCCGTGCCCCAAAATTGAAGTGATACGACCAACAAAGCATCTTTTTCCATCTCCTGGTTCTAAAAATCCAGGCCTTATACTCGCCCCCTGATAGGTGACGTAACAAGTATTAAACTGATAAAAATAGTACTACTTAACACACCTTACAATAATGCAGAGAGAGGCAACGCAGTGAGAGGAGTCTGTAGAAGAGGAGTCAGAGGAGAGGAGGAAGGTGGCTTTGAGGAGGTGGAAGACCAAACACAGCAGGCGTCCCAGGGAGCTTGTTGTCACCTTTCGGGGACCCTTGGTGGCTTGGTGGAGGAAGAGACCTTCAATGACATCAGTGAGGACAAGGAACAGGACATGGCTAGCTTGGTATCCTACCTTGTGCAAATGGGGAGTTTGCGGTTGTGCAAATTGACTGTTTGCGGTTGCTTTCCGGTGCGTTAAACGGGGAGTTTGGTCTGTCACTGTGAAGCGGGCCTAACCCTTACACTACCTGATCGATACAACATCATACCTGATGTTTTAAAGCACGTTATTCCAAACAATTTAGGAATGTTAGGCAATTTATGCCCTTTATGGCTTAAAACCAGACTCTGCATCAACTATGTAATTTTCCGTGGGAGTTTTCCATGGATCCCCCTCCGGCATGCCACAGTGCAGGTGTTAGTCCCGTTAAAACAACTTTCCCATCACTATTGTGGCCAGAAAGAGTCCCTGTGGGTCTTAAAATCCGCCTGCCCTTTGAAGTCTATGGCGGTTCTCCGGGTTCGCCGGTTCGCGAACATTTGCGGCGGTTCGCGTTCGCGGTTCGCGAACCGAAAATTTTATGTTAGCGACATCACTAATGCTGATACAGGGTCTTATTCAATTGCCTACTCGTAGACTCTTAAAAATGCTTATTTGTAACTGATGGAGATTTATTTTCTCAATTTACGTATCTATTCAATCTTTGCTTTATGAGTTTTACATAATTCACTTGCAACTCAGAAACCCATGTCTTGTCAGTAAAATATAAGGGGCAGGATTAGGTGACATTTTAGCAAATTAAAGCAAGCCATGCATTTTACTGAATATCTTGCTGTAACACAGCCATAGGAACAGATATAAATGTGAATGTCACGTTAATTGACAGGAACAGGTCATAAAGTGGTAAGGTAACTTTTGCAAGTGGCAAGTTGCAGGTCTAGGCATTGGTGGGGTTGTGCTATATAGGGAGAGAAATAAGGAGTTAGATGACTTTTGGAGATTGTTTAGGAGTTGTTCTTATTTTACTGATTTCTATTTTCATTTATAATTAACTGAAAATGTATGGAATAAATAGATCACTGATTACATGTAACTTGCATAAAACTAGACTAATGCACATACACACACATATTTATATATATATATAAATGTATATTTAGGCCACATCACCCATACACCCCATACCCTCCATACTGGAGGACAGGATTCCCAGCAGCAGTTAGGATGACAAGAGGCTTCACCCAAGCACAGGGCCCCTGACTACTCACAAGAGGAAATGATAGTCCACCTCCGTGCGATCTGTGCAATCCTACATGAGGGGGGACCCGTTAGGCCTAGCCAGTGGAGTCAGGTGGCAGCAGTGATCACTGCCCTAGGTTACACTAAAAGGTGCTAGGTCTGTCAAGCATCTTTATGATGAAAGTCTGGCTAAGGTGAATAGGAAGATGGCAGAAAAGGCAAGAGCAGCAAGAACTCAGGGTGGTGCCCCCAGTGACTGAGCAGTTTAATTAGTGGTAGGGGTGTTGAGAGACTGGAAAGCTCCAGTAACTGTTGTAGGACTTCCAGGCCTGGTGGACACACAGGATCCAGCCACCACCCAAGGTGAATAACATACACACATAGATAACACACACCCAATGTAAATGCTGCCCAACAATGAAAGTGATATGTAAGCTCCCAGGATATGACTAGGGATAGATGTATCATTTATAGCTAGTCAAATCCAGGAAGCTTACATATCACTTTCATTGGTGGGCAGCATGAAATGTGTGTCAGACACTTAGAGATAACACTTTACAATGAGTATCAATAACAAAATATATTTAAACTGAGTAAACATCAAATAGAGAGTCAACATGTGGGTGTGTCCATTGAAACGTATTCAGAGACAGTCTCTGACGGACTGAATGTGCAGTGTAGTGCACTAGTCTATTAGTGGACTCCACTGCATGTTACTAACTATGCAGCATGTTACTAACTATTGCTGAGAGAAGGTTATAGATTGGTTAGCAAGATACACAGCATGCATGTATCTGCATGAGCTGCAGAGGGTAATGAAACATTATCAACTAGGTCCATAATAGAAAGCAATGATTATTTGTAGCAAATAATAATTCCACACAATGGCAAATAATTGAAGCATCCAGGCTCTAAATATCATGATGTCATATAGAAACACACAGCGATCAAATTATCATAAAACATTCTTAACTCATATACTATTGTACTTTCATTTCAGCAGTTTTGGCTCAGGTTGAGCCAGACGAGGAAGAATCCAAATATCCCTCTGCCCAAGAACCATGGCAAGAGGAGGAGTAGAAGCAGCAAGATGGATACAAGGGCTTGGGATATGAGGAAGAGGAGGAAGATGTAAGTTTCATGTGGTCAGTGGGGGAACTGTCCACCACACCTGTGGTATTGTTCCCCACTCGCCCCCTCCTCCATAAAGTGACCACCTGGGCTCTCTTACTGGACTGATACAAATACAAGATCTATGCCACCACCACCAGCACCTTTTGGATCAATACACCACTAGTCCTGCCACAAATCCCAATTACTCCTCAGTAACCCCCTACTCCACCACTACTTCCGCTCACAGATTTGACTGGTTCGGCCAGAGACAGACCTCGACGCCTTCACCCACATTTTGAAGCTACACTGGAGGAGATGCTGAGCTATGTGCTGAAGCAGGAGAGCAATACGGTGAGCCTCTTAACCAGTAGCTCCTCCCACCAGGCAACGTTGGGCCATAGAATTAGGAGGCTCTATAGGGAGACAAAATGACTCAATCTCCAGATGGAAAAGGAAAGCTACATGACCAGGCTGCTCCAGGTTGTACAGAATGAGAATGGACTAATACAGCTATACATGGACATCACTCAGCGCACTCTGGTCGCTTTATGCACTACAGAGCTCTCGTCACCACATCCAGAGCCTGGCCTGTCCTGGTCTCCATCCATATCTCTTATCCCCAGTGCTATGATGCAGCCCTCAACTAGGCATAGTAGATGGCGTGGTGACTCGGGGTTGAGGTCCAGTACTGAGAAAGAGCAGGGGGTGGGGACTTCATCAGTTGCCTTCTCAAAAGCTCTCCTCGTTGGCAGTTAAGTGGTCAAAAAATTAGCATAATCATGCCTGTCTGCCAAAGTGATGGGGATTATTTACCTACCATCACATAGTACATAATCCTCTTCTCTGTAGACACATATGGTTATGGTTGATATTTCACCAATTGATGGTCATTGAGGAATGCTGTTGAGAAGAGATTGTGTAGTCCCTTTTTTATTATTTCCATTACTGAATAACCTGTGTTTTTTATTTTTAGGCAAATTATCCGTTAAGGCATTTTGTTCAGCTGCAAGCAGTGCTGCCAAATAAATAAGTAAACTATATACACAGTGACTTTCAGATAGCCATCAATGACATTCCTGAAGCGAGGGCCGCAGTTGCTGGCAAGGAGCACCATAGCCATGGAGCGCCATAGGCATTTGCGCTGGTCTAGATGAGCACCGACCCCCTACGACTTTCCGACCGCAAATGTGGACCCTCGCAAAGCGGGTGGCCTTATTTGCGGAGGTGGAGGCTCACACGTCAGCTGCAATGAGCCGCAAGCTCATTGCAGGCCTCAAATGCAGACCCTCGCATTTGGCGCCTCACAATCGGTTAAAAAACGACCACACAATCGGCAATTGTAAAAAAAAAGCATAAACACGCAATGACTAACTACGGACTTACACAAAAAAATCACGGGACTTAGAAAAAATCCATTCCGGACTCGCAAAAATACAACCTTAACGGACAACCTGCGCACAGCGGCAAACATAATAAAAACACAAAAATATACACAAAATTAAAATAAAAACCTTACCCACACCAAGGGGGGACACCCAGGACCTCTGCAATACGGCTTCAACCTTGAATTCTTGCAAATTTACAAAGTTTACACACTCGAAAATCCCCTAAGCCGCCGAAAAAAACAAAGCCACACAACCCCTAAAGCCGATAAATTCCACAAAGCAAATACGGCTTTTACAAAAACCCGTACAACCTACAACATGCACCATTAGCAAAGACGCTTCGTCATACAAACCCGCCTACCACATACACATTCACCGCCATTTTACAACACTACCTTACAGAATGCAGAAGTACACAGCTAGACTAACGGCTTCCACTTGCGCACGCAGCCTATTTACACTACACACTTCCCACATTGCTGACACTAATACCTCAGCTCCACAACAGTGCAAACCTACATTGTATGCTACAGTAACATCAAAACAGATTGTCAGCTCTTCATCACAATGCTTACTACATGTATTCTTTACAAATAGTTAAAGTATATTAATTTATTAATTTTTTACTTATTTAATTAGCATCACAAAATACATATATACAAAAAATAAAAACACTATCGCAATAAACGCAAAAGCCATTCACTGGGCACCTCACAACGAGTGTCAACACTGCTCATAGCACACAAACTACACCAGGGGACAGCCTTGCAATAAGCGCAAAAAGCAGATCAGCGCCAACCTTACAATGACAGCAAAATCGCCTCTGATAACAAAAAAATACAACAACCAAGAGGCCGCAATGAGCGTCAAAGGCGCTCAGCGCAAGGTTTGCAATCACCGCCGAGATCTCAGACCACCACAAAAAATAATGTCTGTGCCAAAAAACATTCCTTGACTTACAATTCTACTGCCGTCATTTTTTGACCTGCAATTCTCTAGTAAACATATATTTCTGAGGAAATATATTAATTCTAATGACAGGAATTATTACTAGGGACACTGCCTGAAACTCTGATCCTAAACCAAGTAACATTTCTGAAACTGGTTTCGGTGTTGCTGACATTCTGTTTCTGTATCTTGCCAACTGGAATACACAGCTGGGAACTGAGATTGTTAAAACTCTGACAATCTATGTCTGTTCCTGTGGCTGAAAGCAGCAGGGTTTGTGGCACACATGGTTCCCTCGTCCCTGGATCATGGCAAACAGTCCTTAAAGCTCTCTACCTTTATTTTACATCAACAATAATAGGGTACATGTTTAGACATCATGATATAACAATCAGTTATAATCTGATAACACTTATATACCCATTAAATGTGTGTAAATCAGTGCGGCTATATAAGTGATAGTACTCTTGGCCCACTGAATTTGGTCACAGCTAAGCATTCCTTGTAAGATCCCACATCATTATTATTGACACAGGATTTCTCATGATAGATACATCATGGTTTGCACTGCTTGTAGATGAACATAAGTTAAGTTGGTATATTGGTACAGTAACAGTATAAAGCACTGTACATAGAGATATTGCTAGATTTTTCTCCTTGTTTTTAGATTATGACCATTTATTTTTATTTTTTTAATTTTTTTTCTGATCACACTGTATGTTTGTAATTGAATTGGATTGCATAATCCAGGAGGTAATGCATATGTGTAATTGAGAAGATGAATACACAATATGCTATGTACATTTTTTTTTAATTCTTATACATATTACCTTAAACCGTTTAGATTTTTCCCGTTCTCCAAAAAGCCAATTGTCCTCTTGGGGTTTCCACACACCACACACATCAAATTAATGCACAGTCGGATACATTTACAACTATGCTACCTGTATATAATAAACTCTTTTGCACCATAATAATTGTGGCCATGTGTTTATAATGGTTACTGATTTGGAACATCAACACACATTACATTTTTTTAACAATTAGGTTTGTCTACATAGATCATGCTTCAGTATACCCATCCTGCTTAAAGTTATGGGGGATGTGTATAATTGATCTTTTCAGTAATAATCTGCATCATAGTTTATTTATATAACCATAATGATTTATTGTAATACATGACTTGACACATATGTCTTTATGCATTTGACTAATGTAATCCTATGTTTCCATGACACTCATCTCATGTTAAATTAAAATTCATGTTGTTATGGCCAAGTGTTTACACTTTCCATGTCATGATGACATATTTAGCCCTATTTGCTTTCAAAAACATTGTCATGCGGGCAGTGCAAACCATGACAGTGACACAAGCATGTTTTTCCAGTTATGGCCTGTATTAATAAGCCCAAAGTAAGTTCAAATAGTTTCATACGTTATTGGCACATATTTCTACATTATGCATGAACAATAGTAGTACTAATACTTGGAGGTAATGCTACCCAGTCATAATATTATGCCACTGTTCTGTATCACCATAATACTTGTGTGGTTTTACACATATCACATGCAATTTTGTTAATAACATAATACAATAACACTAGATATAATTTAACATATGTATTACTGGTATACATATTGTCAAATGCAATGCTGTGGGACTTCACATGGCAGTTGTACACAACATTCCCATCTTCTTCTTCATAGACTCCTTGTGCTGTTGCTGACCGTCCTCAACAGCTAATACACGTTAATGCAATACCCCTTTGTCATGACTAGTTCCTATATCCCTGTATCCCTTTTATATATATCTGGTCGTGCTTATCCATACGGTTTTCAAGACAACGATTTTGGAGTGGGTTGCTGGTTCCTTCTCCAGTGAAGTGCAATTTGTCTGATTCTTGGGTGACCCTACATGGCAAAGCTCACAGCTTCTTTGAGGTACACAAGTCCCTTCATCACGACAAGGTTGTGATCCTGAAGGGACCATTATGTATTAGCACCTCCCATTTAGCCACATATTATCCACTTGTGTACTAGGATCTATATTATTAATCGTGCACCAAATAGACAAGCCTCCCACCAGAGATGCAAGCATGAGCTGACAGTGCCAGGAGGTGTCATGGAACAAAACTGGGGACAGGAGGCATAGATCTTCAGTGTAGGGGAAGCCGGGAAGAGGCAGAGTGAGGGGATATATGCTGCTGGCATGGATACATTAACTGAGACTTAGGCATGATCTGAGGCACTGGGAATGGTATAAAGTCCTTTGTCACAGTCAGCACTAAAGCAATTGTATATAAAAATCATGATGCTAAATTTGGATGTGTTTGAAGGCACATGCATAAAATCTAAAGGCACAATACAGGTTGGCAAAGATGAAACTGTTGGCATAATGTAATTGTTGACATATAATAACAACAGAGGCAGCAAAATTATAACATTTATCAGAACCACATACCATTTTTGTTTATAATGTCATTCAATAAATTCGGGAAGGAAAAATAGCCATGCAATTTATAATCATAATGAAGCAAATCTTAGGGTATCTGATATTGAAAGGGATTTGGGAGTACTTGCGGAAAACCACCTAGATAGCAGTGTTCAGTGCCAAGCAGATGCTGCAAAGGCAAGTAAAATATTAGCATGTATTAAGAAGGGTATAGAAGCAAGGGAAGCAGATATAATTCTGTCACTGTACAAATCCCTAGTACGCCCTCATTTGGAATATGGAGTACAATTTTGGGCTCCCCTTCATAAAAAGGACATTTTAGAGCTGGAAGGGCAACAAAACTAGTAATGGGAATGGAGTGACTAAGTTATGAAGAAAGACTAACCAAATTAAACTTATTTTCCCAAGAAAAAAGGTGACTACGAGGGGATATGATTACCTTATTTAAATACATCCACGGTCAATATAAGGCTTTGTCAAGTGAACTTTTTGTGCCAAGAGGTTTTCAACTGACAAGAGGACATCCCTTGAGTTTAGAGGAAAAAATATTTCACCTGTTTAAACTGTGCAATCCTCTACCAAAGGAAGTGGTGACAGCCAATTCGATAGATAACTTTAAAAAGGGGTTAGATATATTTTTGGATAAAGAGGGCATTCAAGGTTATCCTAGATAACTAGGAAAAGAATATGCATCCAGGGAGAAATTTGATTGCCAGTCTCTGGGGTCAGGAAGAAATTTTACTTCCCCCAACCCCTTATGAAACAATTGGCAAAGTTTCAATGTTTTTTTTTTTGTTTGTCTTCCTCTGCATCAATTAACAATTATTAGCAAATTTTCCACATATTAAATGGATCATAAGAGATCTAAAAAGGTTACTCTTGTATGGACTTTATTCAACCTCAAATATTATGTAACTATGTTACTATGTAACTATGCAAAAATATAATTAAATTATACAGGGCATTATACAAATTATGCATGGGAAATAAGAAAAAACACATCATACAATAATAACTTACATTGTTATCCATATTCCATATCCACTTATTCATTGAATATAAAGGAATCATCATTATAGCGTTCCTTAAAGCAATATTTTTATGAGATTCTGACCTCACAATGACATCATCCACACAACCCAGACTGAGAAAAAAATGCATCCTTTTTCTCCAATAAAGATGCAAATTTTTAATTTATGGAAATGTCATTTTTTTTTTTTACCCAAATTCCTTTATGGAATGTTACATTTACAAAATTGTGCCATAAGCATTCTAGCTACTATTAGTATATGTTTGATCACAGCATTTTATTTTCTTAGAAAAATCTTCGATACAAAGGTCTAATAGGGTTTCATATTGTTTCTGTGGTTTAGTATGATGGAAAAGTTTAGTAACTATTTGTTCAGCAAACAACTAAATCTCTCAAATCACTGCAATTTCTAAAACAGTAAGAACTACTTCCAATATTAATTTTGTGTTACTGTTCCAGAGTTAAATAAGCTCTATGTAGCAGTACTCCTGATACCATGAGCAACATTATTATGAATTATTATTAGAATCTTTCCCACTATTCCTCATTTAGTTGTCATGCATTTTGAGGGTAAAGGGATGCCACACCCATCTATAATTTACATTATAGGGTGGTTCATTGCCTATCTAATAATTACCATTGTAATTATACACAATCACAGTATGCCTCTTTAATTTGTAGAGAGGCTAAATCATTTGTCTCTTTGTTCACGTTAAATGTCTGGGTTTGCAAATATTTCTCTCTTGGGTAAGAATTTAGAAATTAAACATTGTAAAGTTTCTAGATGGTGTCTTACGTGTTTCCTCAATGTTCCATTGTTTCTTCAAACATGTTATCATGCAGATGGTAAGATAATAAGCACAATGGCGCCATAGCTGTCCAATTTCCCAGAAATAATTTGGCATGTAATTACAGAGGCCATAAAGTTTTAATATAACTAGAGTGCTCTCATGTGGTTAGAAGCTAACATTCACAATATTTCTTTATTAATATATTCTAATTATTCCTATACATAAAGAGGGGAGTGGTTGACTGTCATTGGGTGAACCCAGCCTCATGATGAGGAGGGAGAAAGAGTAAGTAAGTAGAGATTATTCTGGGCTTTTTGTCTTTTCTTCTGGGTCTTCTGGCTCTTGGGTCTTTCCCTGAGCTTTACTGGATACCATTTCCAATCTTATCTGACATTCCTGTTCTGAGAACAAACTGACCGTTATTCTTGGCATAAACTAATGCCCCAATCAATTCTTCCTTACGATACATTACTATATCTGACTATATAAATTTCTATTCTATCTCAACTCTCTCTATACAATCCAATCTCCAGTCACAGTTGTTATCCTGAAATTCCATAAATAAGTAATGTATAAAATGGTATTAACTATTTAGTTTGTAGTAGAGTTAAACTTAGCTCCATATATCACAATCTTTCTGTTACCCTTTTGGGAGTGGTCAGTCTAATTAACCTCTATATTCCGGACTGTAGATGTTAATATATACTTTAATCTGTGCACACATCCCCTAAAACAGACTGATTGACTTTATTCAATAATGTAACTGTTCAGCTCTGTCACAAAGACCAATTATTAAAACATCCACACAAGCAACCATGCTATTTTCAACATATATAATCTTGTATCACACAATCAACAAACTGTCTTACATCATTTTTTATTGAATTGACCGACTTGATAAATTAATCTAAATGTAATCAATTCTGATGTTAGACCAACATCCAAATAACAACTTTCCACCACCTAAATACAAAGTTTATTAGCTTGCAACATCTAATACAATATAATCAACTCAGATACATATTGCTTCATATATATACTTCTAAATTCTTACTGCTATATAAAGTATCATACTATATATTACTGCTAATTATTAATAATATATATTTACTACCTACTCATAAGGTCCACAACGAAAGCTGAGATCCCGCTCCATGCTGATGATAGCCAGAAAGTTTGAAACAGCTGTACATGGATTGGATACTCAGTTTGTGTTTAATGCAACCTTGGCTTTGAATTAAAGCTGTGTAATACAGCATGCATAAGCTTAAAGGAAGCTATATTTGATAATGGCTATGGATTGAAGAGCGAGATATTTGTGGGCACATTTGCATGTCCCAGGTTAACTTCCCAGAATGCGGTGTAATAACTGTTTTTCTCAGGATTCTGATCTGGAAGCAGGTTTTTAAACTTGTTTTAGACATTCAAATGTGAACACAGATGTACTATTTATTTAATATATATATATATATATATATATATATATATATATATATATATATATATATATATATATATATATATATATATACATAGGTATTGAATCCAGAGGAAGGTAGACAGTAAAACCCCCATTAAAAAAATGAATTTCTTCCTGACCCCATTAACTGGTGACCTGATTACTCCCTGGATTAATATTCTCCATTGAATTATACATTTAAACTGTACAACAAATATAAATATAGGCAATGAAACAACTTAGCACAGTTAAAAAAACAAAAAAAATAAACAGTAACATTACATAATTACATAGTTACATAGTTCAATAGTAATTAAGGTTGAAAAAAGACTTTCAGTCCATCAAGTTCAACCTTTTAAGATCTCCTCCAATCTGCAATATGATGATTTGTTATTAATTAATTGTTATTCTTATTGTTGATTATTATTAATCAACTATTTATTATTATTTTTTTTTCTATTATTAATTTATCCAGAGAAAGGCAAACAGAAAAAAACCCAAGTGAAACTTAGCCAATGATTTCAAAGGGAAAAACAAAATTCCCTCCTGACCCCATATACTGGTGATCGGATTTCTCCCTGGATAACCCTGAATTCCCGTCTTAATTAGTAATAAATCCAGTCCCCTTTTAAAGTTATCTACCGAATCCACTGTCACCACGTCCTCTGGTAGAGAATTACACAAATTAACCACCCTTACTATGAAGAATGCTTTTCTTTCTTTAAGGTGGAATCTTTTTACTTCTAACCTCAAGGGGTGTCCTCTTTTCCGTTGAAAACCTCTTGGCACAATAAGCACCCTTGACAATTCTTTATACTGACCCTGGATGTATTTATATAAAGTAATCATATCTCCTTTTAGACACCTTTTTTCTAGAGAAAATAAGTTTAATTTGGTTAGTCTTTCTTCATAACTTAGCCCCTCCGTTCCCTTAATTAGTTTTGTTGCCCTCCTCTGTACCTTTTCCAGCTCTAAAATGTCCTTTTTATGAAGTAGTGCCCAAAATTGTATTCCATATTCCAAATGAGGGTGTACTTCTTATTGTAATGTTCCTATAGCTTCCTTTCTCGCCTTCTTACCATTAATATACTTAATAAATATTTTAGGGTTAGTTTTACTCTCTTTTGCAATTCATTTTTCCTTATCAATTTGAGCCAGTCTAATAGCCCTTTTGCAATACTTGTTGATTTCCTTGTACTCCCATAAAGCAGTCTCTATCCCCGCTTGTTTGTACAATTTAAATGCCTGTTTTTTACTCTGTATCTTGATCTTTAAATCATTGTTAAGCCACATTGGATGTGATTCACTTCTTTTTACTTTTATTCCCACTTGGTATATGGTGATAAGTATGTATATTTAGTATGGATTTAAATGATGTCCATTTATGTTTAGTATTTATACTTACTAGTTCTTTGTCAAAAGTCTATACATTGTATTGCTGCCCTTAGACCTTTAAAATCTGCCCTTTAAAATTAAGAGTTTTTGTTTGCCCCTTAAAATGTTTTTTTTTTTTAATTCAATCTCAAATGAGACTGTGTTGTGATCACTGTTTCCCAAAGGTTGCCCTATTTTAACATT
The DNA here is from genome assembly GCA_027410445.1 of Discoglossus pictus. Taxonomy (NCBI): domain Eukaryota; kingdom Metazoa; phylum Chordata; class Amphibia; order Anura; family Alytidae; genus Discoglossus; species Discoglossus pictus. The sequence continues at coordinate 154,527,159 of CM050165.1, forward strand.
TGATACCATATCAATATTATTTGTGATAACTAAAGTCGAATTTCTAGTAGGCTCTTGTATAACCTGGGCCAGATAATGATCCCTGAGTGTACTCAAGAACCTGCTCCTCTTAGCTTAACTGCTCTCATTTCCCCAGTTTATTTAAGTGTAATTAAAACCTCCCATTATTAGAACATTGTATTTACTCACTTTCAACTATAGTTGGGGGTTTATAGCATACTCCTACTAATATTCGTTTGGAATTTGCTGCTTTGCTATTTAACTCTACCCACAAACATTCAACATTACCGCTAGTTCCGCCATAAATATATTATCTGACTATAGGCTTTAATTCAGTCTTAACATACAGACAAATCCCTCCTCCTCTTTTACCATTGCCCCTATCTTTCCTAAATAGGTTATAACCATCCAGATTAACAGTCCAGTCATGAGATTCATCCCACCACGTTTCGGTAATGCCTATTAAATCCCATTTTTTATTAATTGCAAATAATTCTAACTCTCCCATTTTTCCTGGCAAGCTTCTGGCATTAGCAAGCATACACCTCATGTTATGAGTTTGTAGTTTGGTGGTGCCTGCCACTATACTTGAGGTACTTAGTAATACCTCCCTTAAGACTATACTACCCTCCCCATCTCTTCCCCTATGAGTTGTTAATTCATCTCTTGTACCCTCTACACTTTCTACCCCAAAACTTATATCTAGTCCCTCCCCCCACCTACTAGTTTAGAAACTCCTCCAGCCTTTCTACTATCCTATCCCCTAGCACAAAAGCTCCCTCATCAGTATGGTGCAATCCATCCCTGCTGTAGAGATTGTACCGAAGTGAGAAGTCAGCCCAGTGCTCTAAAAACCTAAACCTCTCCTTAGTGCACCACATCTTTAGCCATGCATTAACCTACCGAAGCTCCTTCTGCCTCCCTGCGCAAGCACATGGCAATGGTAGTATCTAAGAAAATACTACCTTGGAGGTCCTTGCCTTTAGCTTATTACCTAGTTCACTAAAATCATTCTTTAGGACACTCCATCTTCCACTAACTTTGACATTGGTACCAATGTGTACCAAGACCACCAGTTAATTTCCAGCCCCTCCCAATAATGTATCTACCCGATCCACAGCATGCCGAACCCGAACACCCGGGAGACAAAAAACTGATTGCTGGGATCTGGGTGACAAATCACCCTGTCTTCCTTCCTAATAATAGAGTCCCCTACCACCAAAACCTGTTTGTTGCTCTGCCTATTCTGTCATCCCACTCCTCCAGTCGAACTGTTCTCACGGCTGTTAGAGGGAACAGCTCTATCTGGCATTGCCATTCCTGAATGGACATCCCCAACAGTTTCACTCAATCTGTCAAATCTGTTGGTGCTTGCCAACTCAGAACTGGCCTGCCTCCTCCTCCTGATCCCCCTGCTTCCCCTTGTAACTGTAGCCCAGCTACCTCAATGGACATTCTCACTAGCCCCAGCTCCACCCTCCATGCTAGGCCCAGCTAAACTGTTCTCGGTGAGCACCAACTCCCTTTCCAGTGGAGCAATATCACTAAGTGCTGCAATTCTCCTCTCCAGTTCCCCAATTTGAGCTTCCAGAGAGGCAACATGCTCACACCTCTCACGGAGTTTCCTATGTGAAATAGTGGTCCTCTAACAAGAGTCCCAGAGACATCTAATTTCGTCCTGGAAGTAAAACCACCGTTCTCTAGGTTTTTTGCCATTTTGTAGAGTTTCTTAGTGAAATAGTGGCACTCTAAAGAGTCTGAGTGACATAAAAGGTTGTCCTCGAAATAAAACCACTGTTCTCTATATATTTTTTTATTTTTATTTGTTTTTGAGATGGAAGCATTGTTGGAAAATTGCACATAGATTTTCCTCTGTAAAATAGTGGTCCTCTTAAAAGAGTCCAAGTGACATAAAAGTTTGTCCTCGAAATAAAACCACTGTTCTCTATATATTTTTTTTCTTCTGGATTTGTCCTTGAAGTGAAATCATTTTTCTTGTTTTTGTTTTGATATGTCTTGTATTGTTATCCTTTTTTGAATTTAAGTTATAGTACCTTATAGTAGACAATGTTTTTTTTATAAATGCGGCCATCATCTAATAAATCACCCTGACTTTGTTTTTTTTTTAATGTAAAGTTTAATAGCCTCTGGATTCTTGCATCTTGAAAATGCAACATACAGTTGGCCATGTGCAAATACTGGTTCTTCTAAAAAGATACCCATAGATTTGAAAGTTTGTCCTTGTGATTTATTAATGGTCATGGCAAATGCCATGATGATGGAAAATTGTCTCCTTTAAAGTACAAAAGGGAGGCTACTTTCACTTGGTGCCAAATCTATTCTTGGTATGAAAACTCTCTCTCCTTTATGGGTACCAGTTAGAATTTCTGCATGTATGAAATGGTCCTTTAATTCTTGCACAATTTATCTGGTCTCATTACATAGTCCTTCTTTTGGGTTCATATTTCGCAGTAACATGACAATTGAACCTTACTTTAGCTGCAAAATATGCGGTGGCATTCAAGAGGGAGTTAATGAGTTAATGAATTCAGTTGAAAAGTTTGTCTTACTTTCTTTGTCATCACCAAGTACAGAATCAGCACTGTGATCATTTTTTGTTTTACTTTTTTTTTTTTTATATTTCATTATTGAGAAGCAATGCATCGTTATTTTTGCAAGTTACATAGTACATAGTATTTAAGGTTGAAAAAAGACTTCCAGTCCATCAAGTTCAACCTTTTAAGATCTCCTCTGATCTGCAATATGCGGATTAACTATTAATTCATTCGTTGTTAATTAATTATTAATCAATTATTTAAAACACAAGTGAGACTTAGCCAATTGTCTCAAAGGGAAATGTAAAACATTTGGATCAATACTGTCTCTCTAATTATCCATGATAACCCTGAATTCCCTTTTTAATTAGAAATAAATCTAGTCCCCTTTTAAAGTTATCTATCGAATCCGCTGTCACCACCTCCTCTGGTAGAGAATTCCACAGATTAACCACCCTTACTGTGAAGAACCCTTTTCTTTCTTTGAGGTGGAATCTTTTTACTTCTAACCTCAAGGGATGTCCTCTTGTCAGTTGAAAACCTCTTGGCACAAAAAGCTCCCCCGACAAATCTTTATACTGACCCTGGATGTATTTATATAAGGTAATCATATCTCCGATTAGACGCCTTTTTTCTAGAGTAAATAAGTTTAATTTGGTTAGTCTTTCTTCATAACTTAGCCCCTCCATTCAAATTATTAGTTTTGTTGCCCTCCTCTGTACCTTTCCCAGCTCTAAAATTTCCTTTTTATGAAGTGGTGCCCAAAATTGTACTCCATATTCCAAATGAGGGCGTACTAGAGATTTGTATAGTGGCAGAATTATATTTGCTTCCCTGGCTTCTATACCCTTCTTAATACATGCTAATATTTTATTTGCCTTTGCCCACAAGCACTCCCAAATCCCTTTCAATATCTGATACACCTAGATTTGCTCCATTGAGATTATAAATTGCATGGCTATTTTTCCTTCCCAGATGCATAACCTTACATTTAATCGTATTAAATCTCATCTGCCATTTAGATGCCCATTCCTCAATTTTATGTAAATCCCCTTGGAGGGAAAGCACATAATTTTCTGATTTAATTACCTTGCACAACTTTGTGTCATCAGCGAAAATGGAGACCCCACACTCCAATCCTACCTCTAAGTCATTAATAAATATGTTAAAAAGGAGATTACCTAATACTGAAGCCTGAGGAACCCCACTTACCACATTAGTCCAATCGGAGTATGTTCCATTTACAACAACCCTTTGCTTCCTGTCTTTTAGCCAGCTCTCAATCCATGAGCAGATATTTACTGCAATTCCTGTATCCCTTAGTTTGCCCAATAGTCTCCCATGTGGCACTGTATGAAAAGCCTGTGCAAAATCCAAAAAGACTACATCCACTGAGTTGCCTTGATCCAGGTTCCTACTAACCTCCTCATAGAAACTAATTACATTTGTTTGACATGACCTATCCCTCATAAACCCATGTTGACTCCTACTTATAATCCTGTTCAGATAGACATATTCATGTATATTATCCCTTATTAACCCTTCTAAAAGCTTCCCCACTACAGAAGTGAGGCTCACTGGTCTATAATTCCACAGATTTGCTCTTTCTCCCTTTTTAAATATAGGTATCCCATCAGCTTTTCTCCAGTCATCTGGTAGAGACCCTGTGTTGAGTGAATCTTGAAAAATTAAATATAATGGTTTGGCTATTACAGAACCCAGTTCCCTTAGTACCCTTGGATGTATTCCATCAGGACCCGGGGCTTTATTAACATTTATTTTTTCCAACCTCTTTTGGATTACTTCCTGTGTTAACCAATTATTTGGCAAAGGTAGTGCAGCCCCATTATGTTGCAGTGTCCCAACCACTGGTACCTCCCTTGTGTATACCGAAGAAAAGAACCTATTTAGCTCATCTGCCTTTTCCTGGTCATTAATTTTCAGACAGCCTGTTTCACATTCTAATGTTCCTATAGCTTCCTTCCTCGCCTTCTTCCCATTATTATACTTAAAAAATATTTTAGGGTTAGTCTTACTCTCTTTTGCAATTAATTTTTTATTTTCTATTTTAGCCAGTCTATTTGCGCTTTTGCAAGCCTTGTTGATTTCCTTGTATTCCCGTAAAGCAGTCTTTGTCCCCTCTTGTTTGTATAATTTAAATGCCTGTTTTTTTACTCCGTATCTTGATCTTTAAATCCCTGTTAAGCCACATGGGTTGTGATTTACTCCTTTTACTTTTATTCCCACACGGTATATGCCGATGTGTATGTATATTTAGTAAGGATTTAAATGTTGTCCATTTATGTTCAGTGTTTTTACCTATCAGTTCTCTGTCCCATTCTATACTTTGTATTGCTGCCCTTAGACAGTTAAAATCTGCCCTTTTAAAATTAAGAGTTTTTGTTGGCCCCTTAAAATGTTGTTTTTTTAATTCAATCTCAAATGAGACTATGTTGTGATTACTGTTTCCCAAAGGTTGCCCTATTTCAACATTTGATACAATATCAATATTATTTGTAATGAGTAAATCTAAGATAGCTTCATTTCTAGTAGGCTCCTGTATAACCTGGGCCAGATAATGATCCCTGAGTGTACTCAAGAACCTGCTCCCCTTAGCTGAACTGCTGGTCTCATTTATCCAGTTAATTTCAGGGTAATTAAAATCTCCCATTATTAGAACTTGCCCGTGCTTAGCTGCATTTCCAATCTGTAACAATAATTGTACACGACCCCTAAACGCACAAAACACTCTTACACAAACCCATACGAGGTACAAAATACACTACACCCATGTACCACATACACAATCGCCGCCATTTTACAACACTAACTTACAGAATGCGGAACTACACATATTAATTACAAATAGGTAAAGTATATTAATTTATGATTTCATTAATTAATTAATTATCATGGAAAAATACATATACAGTAAAGAAAAATAACCACCACAGTATCGCAATAAACGACAAAGGTCTTATTCGCGCGCCTCACAAGGAGCGCCAACGGTGCTCATAGGACACAAAGTACACCAGGGGAGAGGCTTGCAAAAAAAAAAGGAGATCAGCGCGGATCTTACAATGAGCGCAAAATCACCTCTGATAACAAAAAATACACCAACCGAGAGGCGCTCAGCGCGAGGCTTGCAATGAGCGCCGAAGGATCTCAGACGACCAAAACACTTCCTGTCAGTGGCAAACAGCATTACCTGCCTTACAAACTTATTGCCCTGCCATTTTTGACAGGCAAGTCGCTAGTGGGTAAATAGTTTCCATAGTGTACTTGACTTTATAAATATTTCGACAATGTCGGTTCGATTTCCATGTACAATGACAGGTAATGTTTGTCTAAAATTTCCACCTAACAACATTACCTTTGCAACAAATGGCAAATCATTATCCACGACTTCACGTAGCAAACGGTCAATACATTGTAGGGCATGGCATGACATAATTGTAGCTTCATCTATTATAATTAATTTACTTTTTTTTATTTTTTATTTTGCTTGTAATGATGTAATTCGGATATCCAACACTGATGTTTCCAAAATGGGAACTGGCAGTTTAAATCCACTATGCACAGTTCTTCCACCTTCTAACAAAAGTGCGGCAATTCCAGTGGTTGCAAATGGCATTGCTATTTTACTTTGTGCTAAAAAAAAACTCATCAATAATTTATACAGATATGTTTTTCCTGATCTGCCAGGTCCCTCTAGATATAAATAATGCTCTCTGAGCGTGTCATCATATAGGGCATTTTTTAAGGCATTCAATTATTTCAATTGTAATGTATTTAAAGTCTTTCTTCTGTTCTTTGTTTTTGAAGCAGAGTGTCATAATCTTCAAAGTTTATGTCATCTATGAGTACTGGATTTAGCAGATTAAAACTTGCACAACTTAATCCATGAGAAAGATAGACCTCTTGAATTTCAAGTAATGCTTTTAATTCTGCAATAGGCTCGTTGTATTATTGCAAAAAGTCTTCAAACATATTTGTTTTAAATTTGTCCCACAGAGCAAATGCATTTGTAGCATTTGAGAAAATACAAATGAATGCAAACTGTTCCCTCATCTGCCGTGGCATTTGACATAGTGCTGCTTCTTTAAGACATCTTTCCCATTCTGTATCATCAGCTAGGTAGTTTTTGTGTCACGCAGCTAAATGAAATTATTCATAAACTATGTCATTAACAGTTCTCAAGTGTTCAAAACTTTTTTCACCAGGATCATTTAGAAGGAGTAAACGTAAGCAGAAACATTCAAGGTCCCTTGGACTTACAGCATAAATTCTTGTTATTATTTTATTTCCACGTTTTTTTTGTATTTGCCATAATCCATTAACGAAAATGGTAGGGAATGTCAATATATAACAATTTCCTTGCCTCCAAGTATTTACAATTTAATTGAAACCCCGCATTTAGTGTAGTTTGTCGATGCTCACTTTGTGCCAAAGCATTTGTTTCATTTCCAACATGGAAATACACTAAGTGTCTTTGGGGCAAATGTACAGCCAATCGATATACTGTATGTGAGCGATCATGCATTTCAAATTTGAGAAGATGCCACATTGCTTCTGGTGCACTTACATATCGAGCATTTACATGATATGCAAGTTCATCATGTAACAACTCAGTTTGTTCAGGATTTTCTGCACTTTTGACCACTACAGTAGCTGCATCATAGCCTTTGTAAATGTATTTGTAGACATAGTTAATGGATTTTATAGAAGTGCAAGCTTCCACATTAATGTGTGCATTATACTTCATGAGTAAATGTGGATTGTATGGTACCACATATCTGTTATCTACCTTTTTTCGGAGAATAATGGCATTTTGGCCTTCTCTTCGTCTATATAATGGATATCCATCACAATTACCATATGTTTTGTCTCTATAATATTTTGGAAATTCTTTACTATATTATTTTCTATACATGGGGCCTCATTCAATTGCAATTTGGCCAATTGTATAGGGGTCTAAATAAGAACATAGCATATTTTTTTTAAAGAAGTTTTTAGTTAGTAAACATCTATCCAAAAGTAAGGTTTTCACTAACTAAAAACTTCTTTAAAAAAATATGCTATGTGCTTATTTAGAGCTCTATTCAATTGGCCAAATCGCAATTGAATGAGGGCCCTGGTGATTGTGGATTAATATCTCCACACGGTCCATGAATCATACGATGAGTTACAATCTCATATAGGCCCTCATTCAATTGTTATTTGGCCAATTGAATAGGGCTCTAAATAAGCACAGAGCATATTTTTTTTAAAGAAGTTTTTAGTGAAAACCTTGCTTTTGGATAGATGCTCACTAACTAAAAACTTCTTTAAAAAAAAATATGTTATGTGCTTATTTAGAGCCTTATTCAATTGGCCAAATTGCAATTGAATGAGGGCCATAGTGTACAATGTATTTCTGGATCTGGTAGTTCAGCAATATTCACTGAATCCAAATGTATCTTTCTCTTGAAGGATTATAAGAATATGTGCATGTGGAATGCCTCTTTTTTAATTCTATGTTATTAACATAAGCCAGACATTTGCCAAATAACTGAGTTATGGTTATGTCACGTATTAATTCATTTAATTTGATTTTAAAGACTCTTGCCACAAAATCTGGTCTATCGGAAAGCAGTTTGTCCAATTAGCAGATTCCCTACAATCTCTGGCCCCTGTGGATTACATGTAAATGTAATAAATAAATCTGGTTTTCCATATTTAGTTACAATAGCCATGGCATCATTGTATCTTTCTCGCATATTGCGAGGAGATCCTTGGAAAGAAGGTAAAATGATGGCTTTGCCAGCTGGCAGCTCTCTGGTTATAGCCACCTCAGCGGCATAATCCATCAGTCCACAATACTGTTCTACACGTAGTTTATCCTGTGGATATTTTATGAAGTTTAAATTATTTGCCTCAACTTGCAAATATGAATTAATGATCCATTGTTGTGTCAGTTTTCCTCCACATAAAATGGGATTGAATCTATCTCGAATGGCAGTTTGAGCCACTTTAAATTCAAGCAGGGAAATATTATTTCTGACAAATACTTTTGAATTTGGGTAACTGTCAAGTGTTAATTTGGGTTGCCAACCTGCTTCGCCATGTGGAAAAAATATGTGATATGTCATTGGATCCCAATTAGTACTTAAGATACTTATATTAATGAAAGGTTGCTCATCATTTCTGGAATATATTCTAATATCCCTCTGAAATGGTGGTTCTCCCTCGTCATTTTGAAAGACCATTGCAACCTCATTTGATGTTGGTAAGTTGTAACAGCGTTTACCAGTATGGCGATCTCTTTTAAGAACCATATTGACTTTTGGGATTGGTAATTGATGTATTTCTGCATGAATTTGTGTTTCTTTTTCTACTTCTGACAATTTTTTATAAGCTTGAGTGTATGGGTTTTGGGCCATAATTGTATCAAGCTCTATAAAAACAATGGGTAAGCATTTTTTATTTTCTGGAAACTGCATGCATTCTCCAACAGCTTCCATTGTATCTAGGATATATGGTTGAGCAAATTTTCTGGATGTAAATGAGATGTACGATGGTAAATTTGTCCTTGTACTTTGCAGCAGTAAGGGGCATGTCCTGGCACATTAGCAGCTAATGTTGCACCCATAGATGCAAAGGATATGGCACTATTATCCTGCACATGGATCGAGAGCTGGCTAAAAGACAGGAAGCAAAGGGTTGTTGTAAATGGAACATACTCAGATTGGACTTATGTGGTAAGTGGGGTTCCTCAAGGTTCAGTATTAGGTCCTCTCCTTTTTAACCTATTTATTAATGACGTAGAAGTAGGACTCGAAAATAGTATTTCCCTTTTTGCTGATGACACTAAGTTGTGCAAGGTAATTAAATCAGATAATGATGTACTTTCCCTACAAAGGGATTTGCATAAATTAGAGAAATGAGCGGCTAAATGGCAGATGAGATTTAATACAAATAAATGTATGGTTATGCATTTGGGAAGGAAAAATAGCCATACAATTTATAATCTTAATGGAGCACATCTAGGGGTATCAGATATTGAAAGTGATTTGGGAGTACTAGTGGACAACCACCTGGGTAGCAGTGCTCAATGGCAAGCAGCAGATGCAAATGCATGTAAATATTAGCATGTGTTAAGAAGGGTATAGACACCATACAAATCTCTAGTATGCCCTCATTTGGAATATGGAGTACAATTTTGGGCACCACTTCATAAAAAGGACATTTTAGAGCTGAAAAAAGTACAGAGAAGGGCAAAAAAACTAATAATGGGAATGGAGGGGCTAAGTTATGAAGAAAGACTAACCAAATTAAACGTATTTTCGCTACAAAAAAGGCGTCTACAAGGGGATATGATTACCTTATTTAAATACATCCAGGGTCAATATAAGGCTTTGTCAAGTTAACTTTTTATAGCGAGAGATTTTCAACTGACAAGAGGACATCCCTTGAGGTTAGAGGAAAAAAGATTTCACCTTAAACAAAGAAAAGGGTTTTTCAAAGTTAGGGTGGTTAAACTGTGGAATTCTCTACCAAAGGAGGTGGTGACAACGAATTTGATAGATGACTTCAAAAAGGGGTTAGATCGATTTTTGAATAAAGAGGGCATTTAAGGTTATCCTACATAACTAGCGAAGGAATATTGACCCAGGGAGAAATGTAATCGCCAGTTTCTGGGGTAAGGAAGGAATTTTGCTTTTTTTTTTCCTTATGAGACAATGGGCAAAATTTCAATTTTTTTTTTCTGTTTGCCTTCCTCTGGATCAATTAACAATTAATAAAAATAGTCCACATATTAAAAAGATCAAAAGAGAACTAAAAAGGTTGAACTTGACGGACTAACAGTCTTTATTTAACCTCAAATACTATACTATTATTAATTATTTAACAACGTATTAATTAATAACTAATCCGCATATTGCAGATCAGAGGAGATCTAAAAAAGTTTAACTTGATGGACTGAAAGTCTTTTTTCAACCTTAATTACTATGTAACTATGTAACTATTATAGGATCTTATGTTTAATTTGAAATATTTGTAGGAAGGGAAAGAATGCTCTGTCATAATGCTTTCTAAATATGTTGGGAATTGTTGTCTTTGTGGAAGTCTTACCTTGCCTTTTTGAAAGCAACTAACAAACTCGCCATCTCTGGGTCTTTCCTGTTTGAAATGATAAGCACCACAAACCTGACAGACAATATTCATCATACCATAATTATGAACCTTTACTGTTAAAGATTTAACTAAAGGACAATTGTGACAATGTCTATCAATCTGACTCTGTAAATCAACATTATAATTAAGATCAGATTGTTCTGATTAGTGATGTCCTGAACAGTTCGGATGTTCGCGTCCGCCACAAACGGCGAACACATGCTCTTTTCGGTTCTCCCCCTATACTTTATCATTGAGGAAACTTTGAACATCATTTATTTTATTGTATTATTTTTTTGTGTGTAATCTATGCCTGCCTGCTAGCGTGTGTGTGTGACAGGCTAACACCTAACAGCTTATATTGTGCTTATTTTCACTACTCATACCTAGTGGTGTAACATACATTGAAAACAACCATTTTTTTATCTAATTTCAGTTGCCTGCCTGTGTCAGGCTCACAGCTTATATTGTGCTCAGTGACATAAAACAACACTTTTTTGACTGTAATAGATTGAATAGCAATTGCCTGCCTACAGGCGTGTGTGTGAAGCCTATTGCATCTACTCTGCCAACTTTTGCCAGTGCACAGTGATACGTCATATCTGGTGCAACCGTAGTGTACAGTGACATAAAACAACACTTTTTTGACTGTAATCAATTGAATATCAGTTGCCTGCCTACAGGTGTGTGTGTGAGGCCTACAGCGCCTACTCTGCCAACTTTTGCCAGTGCACAGTGACACTCATTTGCACACTCAGTGCCCCAAATTTGAAGTAGGAGGTCCGACCAAGCATCTTTTTCCATCTACCTGTTCCAAAAATCAATGCCATATACACGTCCCCTAATAGTGGACGTAACAGGGATTAAACCGATAGGAATAGTATTACCTAACAGTACACACCTTATAATAACGCAGACAGAGGCAATGCAGAGAGAGGAGTCTGAAGAAGAGGAGTCAGAGGAAGGTGGCTTTAAGGAGATGGAAGACCAAACACAGCAGGCGTCCCAGGGGGCTTTTTGTCACTTTTGAGGACCCTTGGTGGCTGGGTGGAGGAAGAGACCTTCAATGACATCAGTGAGGACAAGGAACGGGACATGGCTAGCTTGGTATCCAACCTTGTGCAAATGGGGAGTTTGCAGTTGTGCAAAGGGACTGTTTGCGGTTGTTTGCGGTGCATTAAACGGGGAGATTGGTCTGTTACTGTGAAGCGGGTGTAACCCTTACACTACCTGATCGATACAACATCATACCTGATGTTTTAAAGCATGTTATTCCAAACAATTTAGGAATGTTAGGTGATTCATGCCTGTTATGGCTTAAAACCAGACTCTGCATTAACTATGTAATTTTCTGTGGGAGTTTTGCCATGGATCCCCCTCCGGCATGCCACAGTCCAGGTGTTAGTCCCCTTGAAACAACTTTCCCATCACTATTGTGGCCAGAAAGAGTCCCTGTGGGTTTTGAAATTCGCCTGCCCATTGAAGTCTATGGCGGTTCGCCCGGGTTCGATGTTCGCGAACCGAAAATTTGATGTTCGTGACATCACTAGTTCTGATACATTTTCTAGATGTTTTTGTTTTTTTGGTGGCTTTCTTGGGCTTGGATATTACTTTCTCAGCTGCTTCTCTTTTACTTGCGATTCTGTTCCGTTTTTTTCCTCCAGGGCGCGGGTGATCTTTCCATCTTTTAAAACGTAGTGGTGTTTGATGTCTTTTCTGTTCCTCTTTATTTTCGTTATAGTATAGTAATCTGTAAATATTAACAGTACATTAGATGTATATTTTTGTGTTTTTTTTTCAAATTCAACTTTCTTTTGCTTATTTCTTCTGCTATGCTGTTTAGTGTTAGTTTTGTTGCAGTGCATTTTATTAAATACATGATACGTCCTTCTATATTGTATGTGTTATTAGCATTTTTTGTGGTATTCTGTTTCGTGTGTCCCAGTGTGCCTTTATGGAGTTATGGTTATGGTTTTAGGCTTAGAGGGTTAGTTACATTGCAGTGCGTTTCCACATTGGCACATACCAAAAGAATAGATCCTTCCATTTTGTATGAGTAAGCATTTCTTGTCTTATCCTGTTTGTTGAACGCCACTAATGTCATTATGTGATTTATATTTGTGGGTTTCGGCTTAGAGGATTAGTTAGAGTACAGTGCATTTTGACATTGGCGCACACCAAAAAGGATTGATGCTTCCATTGTGTATGTGTTAACAGCATTAGTTATCCTATCTTGTTTGGTGTGTGTCACTGTTTGCATTATGGTGTTATTCTTGAGGTTTAGTTATATTGCAGTGGTTTTCCACATTGGCGCACACCAAACAGGATAAATCCTTCCATTTAGTTTATTTGAACAACATTTGCTGTGCTATCCTGTTTGGTGTGCACCACTGTTGGCCTTAGGGGTTTAGGTTATGGGGTTAGGCTTAAAGGGTTAGTTAGGTTGCAGTAGGTTTTGACATAGGCGCACCAGATTATTTTTCTTTTTTTGTACTTGATACACTTTACCTGTTGTGTTGAATTTGTTGTATATAAATGACACAGGGTCCCCTGCTGTCAATCTTCCTGCGACACTCTTCAGGCAGTGTCTGTTGAAAATTAGATGTTTTTTTGACTAACACCATAGTATTTTTGTTAAGCAAATGTATTTCTGCACATTACCTGTTTGGTGTAATTTCTTTTCTGTAAATGTCGGCAGAGTTTACAGGCTGTGTTACACCGTGCAGTGCTGCAAATTATTCAGTGACACTCTTGATGGAGATTAAGTTGGAAATGATAGAAATATGCAAATGTTGAAATGCAGTTTAAATATTAATCATAATTTATTTTGCTAAGAGCATAGATTATTTTTCTAAATGTCCAACATTTTACCCCACAGAAAAATGTATGTGTGTTTTAAATCTTCCCTTCTATCTGTTGATATTCGCAATATTTTTTTTTTTTTTTGTATTTATTCATTTATTAATTTACATAGTTATATACATAGGGGCTCATTCTATTATCGGCCGTATGAGATGCGGGGCCGCAAGGACCGGCCGCAAGCTATTTGCCTATTCTATTCCCTTCCGGCCGGGGACTCCGGCAGGCTTGCGGCTGGCGCCTTGTTATCCCTTGCGGCCGCACGCGCCGGAGGAAAGCCTTTGATCTTAAACGGTTGCAAGCGTTACGGCCGCAAAAAAATACAGTACTGGTTGCTATTCAATTGCTCCAGGAACTCTCTCTGCAAGGCTAAAACCGAGCCGCAGCTTACTTGCAGCAAAAAGCTCCCACAGGCACACAATTAAGCACATAACAAAGCCATAATAAAGCCATCCTGCACTCTGAGGAGACTATAAAGTGATTTTAGGTGTTAGCATTCATAGCGCAACATTCCCCTACACTCAAATCCGTAAATATTTTTTTTTTAAATTTATGTCACATATCCATGTAAAAAGTCCAGAGGGCTTGGAGCCCTCAGACCCGCCCACGCTGCGGCCGGAAAATAAACAGTTAATTAAATCTTGGATTTGGGCTGATGTGCAAGCTTGAGAGTGGATTGCTATTAATCCTCATGTCCCCCATTATGATCCCTAGCATTTACAGAGCTTTACAGTGCCGTCTTGAATTTATTTTTGCTTTTAAAGTTTTCTGAGCTTACTGCCGGTTGCAAGATATACGGCCGACCGTAAGGGGATATCCTTGCGGCGCCGTCTATTTGAATTGCAAGTTAACGGGAGCCCCGCAAGGAATCGCAGTGTTGCGGCCGATTTACGGCTGATAATAGAATGAGGGCAATAGTATTTAAGGTTGAAAAAAGACTTTCACTCCATCAAGTTCAACCCTTTAAGATCTCCCCTGATCTGCAATATGTGAATTAACTATTAATTCATTAGTTGTTAATTAACTATTAATCAATTATTTAATTTTTTTTTAATTTTTATAGTTAATTAGTCCAGAGGAAGGCAAATAGGAAAAAAAAAAAAAACACAAGCGAGACTTAGCCAAAATGTAAAAAAATTTGGATCAATACTGCCTCTCTAATTATCCATGATAACCCTGAATTGCCTTTTTAATTAGAAATAAATCAAGTCCCCTTTTAAAAATATCTATCGAATCCGCTGTCACCACCTCCTCTGGTAGAGAATTCCACAGATTAACCACCCTTACTGTGAAGAACCCTTTTTTTTCTTTAAGGTGCAATCGTTTTACTTCTAACCTCAAGAGATGTCCTCATGTCAGTTTAAAACCTCTTGGCACAAAAAGCTCCCCTGACAAATCTTTATACTGACCCTGGATGTATTTATATAAGGTAATCATATCTCCTCTTAGATGCCTTTTTTTCTAGAGAAAATAAGTTTAATTTGGTTAGTCTTTCTTTATAACTTAGCCCCTCCATTCCCCTTCTTAGTTTTGTTGCCCTACTCTGTAACTTTTACAGCTCTAAAATGTCCTTTTTATGAAGTGGTGCCCAAAATTGTACTCCATATTCCAAATGGAAAAGAGATTTGTATAGTGGCAGAATTATATTTGCTTCCCTGGCTTCTATACCCTTCTTAATACATGCTAATATTTTATTTGCCTTTGCAGCTGCTGCTTGGCTTTGAGCACTGTTACCTAGGTGGTCGTCCACAAGCACTCCCAAATCCCTTTCACTATCTGATACACCTAGATTTGCTCCATTAAGATTATAAATTGCATAGCTATTTTTCCTTCCCAGATGCATAACCTTACATTTATTCGTATTAAATCTCATCTGCCATTTAGATGTCCATTCCTCAATTTTATGTAAATCCCCTTGGAGGGAAAGCACATCATTATCTGATTTAATTACCTTGCACAACTTTGTGTCATCAGTGAAAATAGAGACCCCACACTCCAATCCTACCTCTAAGTCATTAATAAACATGTTAAAAAGGAGAGGACCTAATACTGAAGCCTGAGGAACCCCACTTACCACATTTGTCCAATCGGAGTATGTTCCATTTACAACAACCCTTTGCTTCCTGTCTTTTAGCCAGCTCTCAATCCATGAGCAGATATTTACTGCAATTCCTGTATCCCTTAGTTTGCCCAATAGTCTCCCATGTGGCACTGTATCAAAAGCCTTTGCAAAATCCAAAAAGACTACATTCACTGAGTTGCCTTGATCCAGGTTCCTACTAACCTCCTCATAGAAACTAATTAGATTTGTTGGACATGACCTATCCCTCATAAATCCATGTTGACTCCTACTTATAATCCTGTTCAAGTAGACATATTCTTGTATATTATCCCTTATTAACCCTTCTAAAAGCTTCCCCACTACAGAAGTGAGGCTCACTGGTCTATAATTCCCCGGATTTGCTCTTGCTCCCTTTTTAAATATAGGTATCACATCTGCTTTTCTCCAGTCATCTGGTAGAGACCCTGTGTTGAGTGAATCTTGAAAAATTAAATATAATGGTTTGGCTATTACAGAACCCAGTTCCCTTACTACACTTGGATGTATTCCATCAGGACCCGGGGCTTTATTAACATTTATTTTTTCCAACCTCTTTTGGATTACTTACTGTGTTAACCAATTATTTGGCAAAGGTAGGGTAGCCCCATTATGTTGCAGTGTCCCAACCACTTGTACCTCCCTTGTGTATACCGAAGAAAATAACCTATTTAGCTCATCTGCCTTTTCCTGGTCACTAATTTTCAGACAGCCTGTTTCACATTCTAATGTTCCTATAGCTTCCTTCCTCGCCTTCTTCCCATTAATATACTTAAAAAATATTTTAGGGTTAGTCTTACTCTCTTTTGCAATTAATTTTTCATTTTCTATTTTAGCCAGTCTAATCGCGCTTTTGCAAGCCTTGTTGATTTCCTTGTATTCCCGTAAAGCAGTCTCTGTCCCCTCTTGTTTGTATAATTTAAATGTCTGTTTTTTACTCCGTATCTTGATCTTTAAATCATTGTTAAGCTACATCGGTTGTGATTTACTCGTTTTACTTTTATTCCCACACGGTATATGCCGATGTGTATGTATATTTAGTAAGGATTTAAATGTTGTCCATTTATGTTCAGTGTTTTTACCTATCAGTTCTCTGTCCCAGTCTATACTTTGTATTGCTGCCCTTAGACCGTTAAAATCTGCCCTTTTAAAATTAAGAGTTTTTGTTGGCCCCTTAAAATGTTTTTTTTTTTTATTCAATCTCAAATGAGACTGTGTTGTGATCACTGTTTCCCAAAGGTTGCCCTATTAAAATTTAATTCTATATCAATATTATTTGTGATGAGTAAATCTAAGATAGCTTTATTTCTAGTAGGCTCCTGTATAACCTGGGCCAGATAATGATCCCTGAGTGTACTCAAGAACCTGCTCCCCTTAGCTGAACTGCTGGTCTCATTTATCCAGTTTATTTCAGGGTAATTAAAATCTCCCATTTTTAGAACTTGCCCGTGCTTAGCTGCATTTCCAATCTGTAACAATAATTGTATTTCCTCACTTTCAGCTATATTTGGGGGTTTATAGCATACTCCTACTAATATTCTTTTGGAATTTGCTACTCCGCTATTTAACTCTACCCACAAACATTCAACTTTATCACTAGGTCCACCATAAATATCTTCTCTGTCTATAGCCTAAAATTCAGGCTTAACATACAGACAAATCCCTCCTCCTCATTTACCATTGCCTCTATCTTTCCTAAATAGGTTATAACCATCCAGATTAACAGTCCAGTCATAAGATTCATCCCACCACGTTTCGGTAATGCCTATTAAATCCCATTTTTCATTAATTGCTAATAATTCTAACTCTCCCATTTTTCCTGGCAAGCTTCTGGCATTAGCAAGCATACACCTTATGTTATGAGTCTGTAGTTCTGAAGTGCCTGCCACTGTACTTGAATTACTTAGTACTACTTAAATCATTTATATATGTTTTCCATCTTACTATACATGTATAATATATTCTAATTACTTCTTTACATGAATAATGTTATTCTTCTCAATATTATATATATACTAGCGACTTGCCTGTCAAAAAATGACGGCAATGAGATGTGTATGTTTGTAAATTTGTTTAGTTAGTAATATACGTATTTGAGACTAGTAAGGTTTTAGTTATGGTGAAATAAGTAAAATTCTTATATTAAACATGTTTTTTTGGGGAATATTTTCTTTTCTTGTTGAGTAACTGTTAAAGAGTTTTGTAGTAAAAGTGTTAACATTTGAATGTAAGAACAATTGAACTTTAGATTAATCAGTATTGTAAACTTGAGCTAATGGTTTTTTAACAGGCATCTTG
This sequence comes from Discoglossus pictus, assembly GCA_027410445.1. Classification (NCBI taxonomy): domain Eukaryota; kingdom Metazoa; phylum Chordata; class Amphibia; order Anura; family Alytidae; genus Discoglossus; species Discoglossus pictus. The sequence continues at coordinate 154,545,126 of CM050165.1, forward strand.
TAGCTCAAGAACTGTTAACTTAAATATACATTGAAACCAGAGGAAGGCAAACAGTAAAAACCCTCTTTGAAACGTAGCCAATTGTATCATAACAGGATTTTTTTTTTATTCCATTAACTGGCAATCGGATTACTCCCTGGATGAATGTTTAACATGAAATACAACATTTACATTGTGCCTGAAAATGTGCTTGTGCTCTTAACATGAACTTTGTAATCTGGAAGGAAGTTTAAAGTATTTTTTGTCAAACTTATAAACAGTAACATAGTTAATTAACATTTGAACATAATTTTTTCAAATAATGCAAGGCAAGTGTTTTGTGGGGCTAATCATGCATAAACAGTACTTCCATGAATTATGACTGAATTCTTTATTTATTGGTGGTTTTCAATGGTTGACCTTTGTTTGTTGGTGTAGTAATTGTCGTCCGCAATGTGTAACCACTGTTCTCTATGTGTTTTGCCATTGTATGTAGTTTAATATGGAAATATTGTTGGTGTAAAAATAATTTGAGTGCTGTAAAAATGAATTTTTGAAAGAAAGGGACGGTTGTCTGTAATTTTTCTAAATTGGTGGTGGTTAGATTGTGCTTAAGTTGATTTGTGAGTTTTTTTTAAAATTTGTTTGGCATGAGTTTTGTTTTTTTGTAGACAATGTTTTTAGTAAAAATGCATCATCCTCTAATAAATCACCTTGACTTTCATTGTTTTCAATGTAAACTTTAAACACCTGTGGATTTTTGCACCGTGATAAGGCAACGCACAATTGGCCATGTGCAAATACTGGTTGTTCTAAGAAAATACCCACAGATTTGAAAGTTTGTGATTTATTAATGGTTATGGCAAATGCCATAATGATGGGAAATTGTCTTCTTTGAAGCATAAAAGGGAGACTACTTTCACTTGGTGCTAAATCTATCCTTGGTATGAAAACTCTCTTTCCTTTATGGGTGCCAATTAGAATTTCAGCATCTATGAAATGGTCCTTTAATTGTTGAACAATTAATCTTGTCCCATTGCATAGGCCTTTCTTTGGGTTCATATTTTGCAGTAACATGACAATTGCACCTTTCTTTAGCTGCAAAATATGTGGTGGCATTCCAGAAGGAGTTAATGAGTTTATGAATTCAGTGGAAAAGTTTGCCTCACTTTCTTTGTCATCAGCAAGTACAGAATCAGCACTGCGATAATTTTTTTGTGGTGCATTCATTTTTTAAAATATTTCATTATTGAGGATCAATGCATCCTTATTTTTGCATGTTAGTATGACTTGGTTGGCAAGTTCAGAATAGTCCTAGTTATTTATTGTACTTTCGAATATGGCAGATATAAGATCTTGTTGACAAATCATATGAGGTGGGATGTGCACAGTGTCGTCAGGTAAATTTGGTATTTTTTCTGTTTTTCCTTCTCCAATTTTAATAAGCCAATCATTTAAATAATTTTGCCCTTCTGATCTCATATTTTGTTGTAATTGAAGATGGGTAAAATGTTTCCATAGTGTACTTGACTTTATACAGGTTTCGATAATGTCGGTTCGATTTTTATGTACAACGACAGGTAATGTTTGTCTAAAATTGCCACCTAACAACATTACCTTTCCACCAAATGGAAAAGTATTATCCATGACTTCACGAAACAAACAGGGAATACATTGGATGGCATAGCATGACACCATTGTAGCCTCATCTATTATAAATAACTAGCGACTTGCCCGTCAAAAATGACGGCAATAAAAACTGAAGCCTGGCAATGCTGTTTGCCACACAATGTAAGCCTCTCCCACTCTACTTTACTGGCCTTGTGATGAGCGCCTTTGGCGCTCATCACAGGCCTTGCAATGAGCCCCTTTGGAGCTCATTGCGAGTCTCTCCCTCTGTCTACTTCCTCCCTCGTGTCTTATTTCCCCCCTCCTCTCCCTCCCTTGTGTCTCCTTCCACCTCGTCTACCTCCTTTGCATCTCCTGCCCCCCTGTGTTTTTACCTCCCTTTCCCTCCCGTGTCTCTAAACCCCTCCCCTGTGTCTCTTTCCCCCTTCTCCCTCCCATGCATCTCTTCCCCCCCCTGTGTCTCCCCCATCCCTCCCCTGTGTCTGTTCCCCCCTGGCCTGTGTCTCTTTCCCCCTCCCCCTGTGTCTGTTATGGCCTTCCTTGTGTCTCCATTTCCCTCCCTTGTGTATCTTCCCCCCTGCACTCTCTCCCCTGTGTCTCTTCCCCCTCCTCTCACTCCCCTGTGTCTCTTCCCCCTCCTCTTTCTGTGCCTCTTCCTCCGTCTCTTCCCCCTCACCCTCTGTGTCTCTCCCCACTCTGTGTCTTCCACCCTCTCCCTCTGTGCCTCTTCCCCCGCCTCTCTCTGTGTGTCTCGCCACTGTGTCTCTTCACCCCTTCCTCTGTTCCCCCCCCCTCTGTGCCTCTTTCCCCCTCTCTCTGTACCTCTTCCCCCCCTTCCCTCTGTGTCTCTTCCTCCCTCACCCGCTGTATCTCTCCCCCCTGTGTCTCTTCCCCCCTCTCCCTCTGTGCCTCTTCCCCCCTCTCCCTCTGTGCCTGTTCCCCCCTGGCCTGTGTCTCTTTCCCCCTTCCCCCTGTGTCTGTTCCCCTCTCCCCCCCCCCCCATTTCCCTCCCATGTGTATCTTCCCCCTGTTCTCCCTCCCGTGTGTCTTTTCCCCCTCCTCTACCTCCCCTGTGTCTCTTTCCCACCTATCCCTCTGTGTCTCTCCCCCCTCCCTCTGTGTCTCTCCCCCCTCCCTCTGTGTCTCTTCCCCACTCTCCCTCTGTGTCTCTTCCCCACTCTCCCTCTGTGCCTCTTCCCCACTCTCCCTCTGTGCCGTGCCTCTCCCCCCCCCCCTCTTCCCCACTCTCCCTCTGTGCCTCTCCCCCCCCCTTCCCCACTCTCCCTCTGTGCCTCTACCCCCCCTCTTCCCCACTGGGCCGCGCTGCGCTCTGCACAATGCGCAGCAGTTTACTCTCCCTCTGTGCCTCTTCCCCACTGGGCCGCGCTCGGGCCGCGCTCTGTGTAATGCGCAGAGCGCGGCTTTTTTTGCTTGTAATGATTTCATCCGAATATCTGACACTGATGTTTCTAAAATAGGCATTATGCACAGTTCTTCCACCAACTAACAAAAGTGCAGCAATTCCAGTTGTGGCAAATGCAAGTGCTATTTGACCTTGTGCTCGTACAAAACTCATTAATAAATGATATAGATAGGTTTTTCCTGATCTGCCAGGTCCATCAAGATAGAAATAACGCTCTTTGACCATGTCATCATCTAGTGCATTTTTGATTGCATTAAATGCTTGCAATTGTAATGTATTTAAAGTTGCAAGTCTTACTTGTGTCCTTTCTGCTTGTAGTTGAATGTCATAGTCTTCAAAGTTTATGTCATCTATAAGACCTGGATCAGGCAGATTAAAACTTGCACAACTTAATCCATGAGTTAAATTACTTCTTGGATTTCCATTCATGCTTTTAAGTGTGCAATGGGTTCATTGTATCATTGCATAAAGTCTTCAGCCATATTACTTTTAAATGTGTCCCACAAAGCTAATGCATTTGGAGCATTTGAGAAGATACAAATGAATGCTAATTGTTCCCTCATCTGCCGTGGCATTTGACATAGTGGTGCTTCTTCTAAACATCTTTCCCATTCTGTATCATCAGCTAGTAAATTTTTATATCTGCCAGCTAAATGAAAGGATTCATATACTATGTCATTAACAGTTCTTAAGTGTTCAAAACTTTGTGCGCCAGGAACATTTAAAAGTAGTAGTCGTAAGCAGAAACGTTCAAGGTCTCTGGGACTGACTGTGTAAATTCTTGGTATTATTTTATTTCCTCAGTTTTTCTTGGTCTCCATAATCCATTAACGAAAACATAATGATATGGAATTTCAATATATAAGAATTGTGTTGCCTGCGAATCTGTAGAATTTAATTGAAACCATGCAGTTAGTGTAGTGTGAGGATGTTCACTTTGTGCCAATGCATTAGTTTCATTTCCAGCATGGAAATACACTAAATGTCTTTGTGGCAAATGTACAGCTAATCTATATACTGCATGTAATCTATCGTGCATTTCAAATTTTAAAAGCCGCTACATAGCTTCTGGCACACTGGCATAGCGATCATCTACATGAGATGCAAGTTCATCATGTACTAACTCAGTGCTTTCGGTATTGTCTGCACTTTTGACAACTACAGTAGCTGCATCATTGTCTACGTTTTTCCTACGAATAATGGCACTATGTCCCTCTCTTCTTCTATATAATGGATAGCCATCACAATTGGCATAAGTTTTGTCTCTATAACCTTTTGGAAATTATTTTGTACATTTATTATTTTCCATACATGGTGATTGTGGATTAACATCTCCACACGGTCCATGAATCATCCGATGAGTTACAATCTCATATAGTTTACCATATAGTTCTGGATCTGGTAGTTCAGCAATAATGACAGAATCCCCTTTGTCACCAGTATCTAACTTATCTTTTTCTTGAAGGATTATAAGAATATGTGCAGGTGGAAGCCTTTTTTTTTTTAATACAAGTGTATAAACATAAGCAAGACATTTGCCAAATAAGTGAGTTATAGTGATGTCACGTATTAATTAATTTAATTTAATTTTGAAAACTCTGGCTACTAAATCTGGTCTATCTGAAGCAGTTTGGCCAAGAATAAAATTTTGTGTAACCTCTGGCCATTGGGGATTACATGTAAATGTAATAAAAAAATCTGGTTTCCCAAATTTGGTGACAATAGCCATGGCATCATTGTATCTTTCTTGCATATTGCGAGGAGATCCTTGGAAAGAAGATGGTAAAATTATGGATTTGCCAGCTGTCATGTTTCTGCTTGTAGCCACCTCAGCAACATAATCCATTAATCCACAATACTATTCTACACGTAGTTCATGTTGTTGATATTTTATGAAGTTTAAATTATTGGGCTCAACTTGCAAATAGGAATCAATAATCCATTGTTGTGTTAGTTTTCCACCACATAAAATTGGATTGAATGTGTTTCGAATGGCAATTTGAGATACTTTAAATTCAAGCATGGAAATATTATTTTGCACTCATACTTTAGAATTTGGGTAACTGGGAAGGGTTAATTTTGGTTGTCAGCCTGCTTCTCCATGTGGAAAAAAAATGGGATATGTCATTGGATCTAAAGTAGTACTTAAGATACTAATGAAGGGTTGCTCCTCATTTCTGGGAAATAATGTAATGTCTCTTTGAAATGGTGGTTCTTCTTCATCATTTTGAAACACCATTGCAACCTCATTTGATGTTGGCAAATTATAACGGGATTTATCAGTATGTCTATCTCCTTTAAGCACCATATTGACCTTTGGGATTGGTAATTGATGTCTTTCTGCATGAAATTGTTGTTCCTTTTCTACTTCTGCCAATTTTTTTAGAAGCTTGAGTGTAGGGGTTATTGGCCATAATTTGATCTAGTTCTATAAAAACAGTGGGTAATCATTTTTTATTTTCTTCCAGCTGCATATGTTGGTCAACAACTTCCATTGTATCTAGGACATATAGTTGAGCAAATTTTCTTTGCTCTCCTTCCTCTGGATGTAAATGGGAAGTACGATGGTACATTTGGCCTTGGCCTTGGCAGTAAGGGCCATGTCCTGGTACATTAGCAGCTAATGTTGCCCCCATAGATGCAAAGGATATGGCACTATTGTATGATCCTATGTTTGTTTTGACATTTTTGTAGTTTGGAAAAGTAGGTTCAGTCATAATGTTTTGTAAATATGTTGGGAATTGTTGTCTTTCTGGAAGTTTGACCTTGCCTTTTTGACAGCAACTAATGAACTGTCCATCTCTGGGTCTTTCCTGTTTAAAATTATAAGCCTCACAAAACTGACAGAGAATATTCATGTCACCACAATTATGAACCTCAACTGCTAAAGACTTAAGTAAAGGACAATGTGAAGAGCATATAGTAGTTTCAGTTTGTAATTCATAATTTGTTGAAATGTTATGTGATGGTTCAGGAACAGGTTCTAAATGCTTTTGTTTTTTTTGTTGCTTTTTAGGTGTTTCTTTTATTTTTTCAGGTGATAGTCTTTTGCTTGCAAGTCTTGTCCATTCTTTTTCTCGTTGAATTTCCTTCTGCTCCGGCATCTGCTGGTTTGCCCATCTTTGTTGTCGTTCTCTAGCTTGACGTCTTATCTTTTCCTGTTTGGTCTCTTTATTAGCCATCTTAATCTGTAAATTAAAATAATGTATCATTAGTTTTGTTTTGTTATGTCAAATTGATTTCAAAGTGCTTTTTTTGTGGTTACTGTAATGTTTTTATTGCAACACTGTTGTGATTCAAAATGTACTTTGTATGTGATTATAGGTCATTGTAGATGAAGTTGTTTTATAGTGTTAAATTAATATGTGTTATTTTTTTGTTGTTGCTTTTTATCTTGTAGGTTTTTATTTTTGGCTTAGAGGCATAGCAGAGCCAAGGTAATTGATTAATAGGTCATTTTAGATGTAGTAGCTTTATAGTGTTAAATGAGTATGTGTTATTTTTTTATTTTTTTTGGGTTGTTCGCTGCTTTTTATCTTGTAGGGTTGTAGGGTTGCCTTAGAGGGAGAGTAGATGGCCAGAAATGGTAGTAATATATTGGTCTTCGAAATTTGTACTGTAGGTGATTGTTGTAATAGTAGCCTTATATTTTAGTTTTAGCCTTATATGGTGTGGGTGTGAAAAGGTTTCTATTGTTCTTTGCTAGCTGTTAATAGTATTTGTTGTAGTATCCTGTGCTTAATGTTGTAGGTTAGGGCCCTGAACAAATAATTTATCTTAGAATTTTTGATGTGTTTTCACTATTTGTTGTACTATGCTGTTTTATCTTGTGCACATTTTGTTTGATAGATTGAAGTTAGGGTTTACTGTTAAAGGTTGTTGTAGGTAAAAGCTATTTAGTAGCTAAATTATAAATGTGTCACCAATATTTGTTGAAGTATGGTGATTTGTGGGGCTTATTGTTGTTGGTGTGTTGTTGTTTTATTTTCTTTTTTCTCTTGACATTGCTGCACAACAAACATGTTCATTTTGTTTTCTCTTTTTTTTACTTGTACTGTACCTTGTTGTAAGTGTGATTTCCAGATGAATATCACTAGATCCGGTGTTGTAAATCTTGCGACAGTCTTCATGCGGTGTCTGTTGTAAAAGAGAAAGACAAATGTTATTTGATTAGAATTTATTGTTGATGAATAGCATGTTTGTTTTTTTTGCAAAGCAATATGTTCTGTTTTTTTCTTGTGTGTAAAATGTTATTGATGTGAGAGTGTGTGAGAAACCGTACAGCACTGGCTGTAATTGATTATTATGGTGTTTTGTGTAGACCCCTGTTGTAATTCTATTATTCTTTTACTGTAGTAGTTTGTTGGGCATAAAACAGTATGTTTATTTTTTGTTGGACTATCCTGTTTTGTGTCCACCACTTTTGAGATGCTGTATTTGGCTTGTGGCTGAGGGTTAAAGGTTGTTGTAGACTAAAGATGAATGTGAATTGTATTTTCAATGTTTGTTGGACTATCCTGTTTTGTGTCTGCCACTTATGGGATGCTTCATTTGGCTTATGGGTTATGGTTAGAGGTTGTTCTAGACGAAACAGGAAGAATAAGTTCTGCGTTGTGTTACACAATTTTTTTTCTATGCAAGTGTCTTTATTTGTGAATTGTATATGTGTTAGCAATGTTTTTGGAAGTGTGGTGTTTTGGTTTTTCTGTAATTTGTATTAAGGCTTCTATTTATTTTTTTTTGCGGGCAGGAAACATGGGATTTTGTAATTTTTTTACTTGTTATACTATACCTTGATTGAAGTCTTTTTGCTGTATGAATGACAGAGGGTCCCCTACTGCCAATGTTAATCCGCCAGTCTTCTTGTAGTGTCTGTTTGAAAGAGAAAGGTAAATGGTTAAATGTATATTCATTGTTTTGGTTTTGGAAAAGCATGGTCTTTTTCTGCATGTAATGTACAGTATTTTTGTATCTTACCTCTTCTTTTTTCTTTGCATTCTTTAAAAGTAATCCACTTTCATAGTCCACGCTGCAAATTCTTGAGTGACGCTGTTGATGCAGAGTCTGTTTGAATAGTGAAAAAAATGGGAAAGCTTGAGCTGCAGGTTAAATATGTATGGGTGTAATATATTTTTTGTGGCAAAACAAAATCCTGTATGGTATTCTTCATAGCTAAAGTAGGCTTTTGATAAAGTTGTGAGATGAATGTCCAGCATTCGTTATAAACAATATCACTGTTCCATGTGAAACTGTTTTTAACTTGATAGGCTTATTATTCAATTTTCTAGCTAACATATCTCCTGATTTATTTAATTGAGTAATCATGTTTGCCTACTTCTTCTACTGTAATTTGACTCTGCTTCATTTTAAAGTAACAAGTGATTCAGCATCTCTTTACTATTGTAGGGTTTTAATTGTTGAAGATGCATTGTGTATTTTATTATACATCTTATGTGCTTGTTAGGCCACAGAATTGGAAGAGTTAGGTGGAGTAGTCTTAAAGTATGTATTCTGCTCAGCTTGAATAGGGATCACAAAGTGTTTTTAAAATATAGTAATTCACCCTCCAATTGCTAAATTCTAACCTGAGTTTCTAACCAGAGTCGTAAAAATACAGGTAAGAAAAGCGTGGTCTGAAAACTTAGCAGGTTTCATTTCACGTTGAGTTATTCTAGATATTGATTTATGCTGTGTAAAAAAGAAATCTATTCTTGAGTAACTATTATGGGCAGGTGGAAAAAAAAGAAAAAAGCTTCTGACTGGGATATATGGACCGCCAAAGATGTAAATGTACTGTATGTTCTAGTAACTTGTCTGCTGAGTAAATCCCTACAGTCGTTGTGCTGTATTTTATACAAGCTCTTTCTAAATTAAAATTCATTGTGGCATTGAAATCTCCCCCTACTCAATGCAGAGTTGGAAATTGTAAAATTTTGCTTAGGGATGGTAATAATGCATCTATATTATAAACTGGAAAACAACAAAGTCAGAGGTGCTCATCAGAGAACGAACCAACCTTAATAGGTTAGTTCTATAGCCATGATAAGCTACTCTGAGAGCAACCTCTTTTAGCTCACTTGTGCCCTTCACAGGGAGAAATATCCAGTAGTATATCAGTCTGGTCCCACTCAAAAGAATGACCCAGCCCTGAAATACCAGGCAATTCTACCCTGAACAGGAGAAACAGCAAACCCCAGACACGTTTCGGCCTTTATGGGCCTCGTCAATGAGGTGCAGCTGAACTCCCTAAGGCACAGTGAGCAAGGGGTCCACGTCTGGAGTCCACTATTACCCTTAGGGAGACTAAACCCTAAAGGTAATTTGCATATAGAAAACAACAAAGTCAGAGGTGCTCCTCAGATAACGAACCAACCTTAATAGGTTAGTTCTATAGCCATGATAAGCTACTCTGAGAGCAACCTCTTTTAGCTCACTTGTGCCCTTCACGGGGAGAAATATCCTGTAGTATATCAGTCTAGTCCCTCTCAAAAGAGTGACCTATCCCTGAAGTACCAGGCAATTCTACCCTGAACAGGAGTAACAGCAAACACCAGACGCGTTTCGGCCTTTATGGGCCTCGTCAGTGAGGTGCAGCTGAACTCTCTAAGGCACAGTGAGCAAGGGGTCCACATCTGGAGTCCCCTATTACCCTTAGGAAGACTAAACCCTAAAGGTAATTTGCATATAGAAAACAACAAAGTCAGAAGTGCTCATCAGAGAACGAACCAACCTTAATAGGTTAGTTCTACAGCCATGATAAGCTGCTCTAAGAGCAACCTCTTTTAGCTCACTTGTGCCCTTCACAGGGAGAAATATCCTGTAGTATATCAGTCTGGTCCACTCAAAAGAGTGACCCAGCCCTGAAATAACAGGCAATTCTACCCTGAACAGGAAAAACAACAAACCCCAGCTGTGTTTCGGCCTTTATGGGCCTTGTCAGTGAGGTGCAGCTGAACTACCTTAGGCACAGTGAGCAAGGGGTCCACGTCTGGAGTCCCCTATTACCCTTAGGGAGACTAAACCCTAAAGGTAATTTGCATATAGAAAATCATTGTGAATGCACTTTGGCACCTCAATGAAGCTGTGAGCCATACCATGTAGGGTCACCCAAGATGGGCAGGCCATAGCAAAGAGGTCAGACAAATCGTGTTTCACCGGAGAAGGAACTGGCAACCCACCAGAAAAATCTTATGGATGAGCACAAACAGACACAAGATGTGCCTGGCATGCTGAGGTCCATACGGTCACAGAGATTTAGACATGACTGAACAACCAAATCACATTTTACTTAAAGAAAATGTCAGCATGTGGATTAAAAAATAGGTTCTATTCTTATAGATGAGCAGTGCATTGAGTCCTAGTATGCCATTTCTTTGGGATTTACAGAAATTAAGACTAAGCGCATACAAGGTCTACCATCCAGGAAGAAGCTTGCTTAACTTCATGGAAAAGACAGCATGTGTTACACGCAAGTTTATAGGACCATTGGTTCTTCTGGACTTATAATTGAGTACAGTGAAATCCTAGGGAATGGTCACAGGATATAAATTGTCTCCTTCCTCTCACCTGAAGAAATCAGAATAAGAGTACCTTCCAATGCAGTATAATTTATAAGTAGTAAGACATTAAAATCTATTTATCTATCTATCTGTCTATCTATTTATATTTTTATGTATTATTATCTAGTCTAGTTTTAAATCTGATGGTATTAAAATATGTTGCACCATGGGAAATGGACACATATTACAACCCTAGCCCTGAAGTGCCTATATTTCACTTTAGACATGAATTTCTCTTCTGTAATCCCATGTTTTTCAGATGTTTGAAGCAATAGAGTTTATTAAAAGGTGCAATGGTCACACAAAAACATAGATTGAAGGCAAATTAGAACCAAGAAAAGTCATTTGTATATATAACAGTTCATAAAATAAAGACTTTTCTTGCTGTCCAAAAGCAATTTACCTTCTATCCAGTGCAGCTTCTGCGATGTGCAGCGTAATCATACGGGCCAAGAAAGTTCCTTTTAGCCTATAAGCTCACCGAAAGGCCGCAGGTTTCTCACCCCTTTCCCAGAAGACAAAGAACTGCCCCTTTTATCTTGCAGAGCCATGGGAAGCAGCAGTCACTGATAACTACTGACCCAATGCAGACCAACTAATGGCATCCCCTTAGATACCTGCTATGGAGAAAGTAACCTGTGGATGACTTCATAATGCCTATGACCTCAGTCTGTGTCTTCAGATGAACTAGTGAGTGAGCTGGCAAAGAGCACACATCAGAGCCTCTGACATAGGCCTGGATGTGACTGACTGACAGACTGACAGGCAGATTCACACAGATCTGACTTAAAAGTGCACCCTCTAGCAGCAAGGTATGGCAAAACACATCAAATCTTATCTTTCATACAGTTTATCACAGCAAGGGCTGCACAGCATCCCTGATACATGTTAGTTAGAAAAAAAGAGACTATCTCAATTTCCAGCTGTACTTACTCACCCCTCATTTTAAATAAAGAGACAAATCCCACAAGGGGCAGCCGCACAACAACTGTCCCATGCGCTTTACCTCCCTCTAGCTGTACATTCAGATAGATAGATAGATAGATCGATAGATAGATAGATAGATAGATACATACATACATACATACATACATACATACATACATACATACATATATAGATACATAGATAGGAGGGTCGATGTGTGCATGTTAATTAAAGTGGGAAGGGCTGAGAAGATGTATATACTACACATGGTCACAGAAAGAAACACAGACAATTAGAGAGGATATCACTTTTATTTTTTGTAAATTATTACAAGTCAATTATATTTTCCTCTACTGGATCATTACCTTGTCATTGTGAATGCACTTTGGCACCTCAATGAAGCTGTGAGCCATACCATGTAGGGTCACCCAAGATGGGCAGGCCATAGCAAAGAGGTCAGACAAATCGTGTTTCACCGGAGAAGGAACTGGCAACCCACCAGAAAAATCTTATGGATGAGCACAAACAGACACAAGATGTGCCTGGCGTGCTGAGGTCCATACGGTCACAGAGATTTAGACATGACTGAACAACCAAATCACATTTTACTTAAAGAAAATGTCAGCATGTGGATTAAAAAATAGGTTCTATTCTTATAGATGAGCAGTGCATTGAGTCCTAGTATGCCATTTCTTTGGGATTTACAGAAATTAAGACTAAGCGCATACAAGGTCTACCATCCAGGAAGAAGCTTGCTTAACTTCATGGAAAAGACAGCATGTGTTACACGCAAGTTTATAGGACCATTGGTTCTTCTGGACTTATAATTGAGTACAGTGAAATCCTAGGGAATGGTCACAGGATATAAATTGTCTCCTTCCTCTCACCTGAAGAAATCAGAATAAGAGTACCTTCCAATGCAGTATCACATATATAGTTGTGAGCGTACGAGTTGTTGCTAACGCTGCGGGCTCGCGTAGCGAGGGCCGCGGCTCGCGCAGCGAGTCGCGGGCCTCGCGTAGCGAGGGCACTGTGCCAGGTTCTCAGTTGCTGGCATGGAGCGCCGAAGGCGCTCCTTGCCAGCAACTGAGGACCCTCGCGAAGCGAGGGCCTCAGTTGCTGGCATGGAGCGCCGCAGGCGCTCCTTGCCAGCAACTGAGGACCCTCGCGAAGCGAGGGCCTCAGTTGCTGGCTTGGAGCGCCGCAGGCGCTCCATGCCAGCACCTGAGGACCTCGCAAAGCGAGGTCTTCAGTTGCAGCAACTGCGACCCTTGAAAAAAAAAGTTTACGTCCAAACACATTACGACACTCGCAAACAACATACGACACACGTTGAAACACATTACGACACTCGCAAACAACATACGACACACGTTCACACACATTACGGCCTCGCAACACTCGGACGCAACTCGCGAACATTACAAAATTACAAACACAATACATACACACAGCACATACATAAAAACCTTACCTACACAAACAGGAAGCACCCAGGACCTCAAAAATGCAACTTAGAACTTAATTGCACTCAAAATAAAAGAGTTTCGACACTAAATACTTTGTTAAGCGACAAAAAAAATGGCCGACGAATAAAACGAAAACGAGGCTACACACGCAAACACCATGCTACACACGCAAACACCATACGAGACACGTTACCACACATTACGAGTTCGCAAACATCGGACGCAACACGCCGACATACAAACATTTAAAACTTAACAAAGACACACAACAAACACATAAAAAGCTTACCTACAGCAAGAGGAACCAGCCAGCACCTCAAAAAAACAAGTTACACCTACATTTAAATCAAAATAAACACTTTAGACAGTAATACCATCGCTAAGCGAGAGAAAAAATGGCCGACGAACAAAACGAAAACGAGGCTTCAGACGTAACTACACTACACTTACTCGCAATAATGAAACACATACTATGCGGAACGTATCACAATCATATTAAACACCATTTTGAACAGTAATACGCCTAAAATGGCGGATGGAACGCAAATTGTAAGCTGGAACGCAAATAGCGCATGCGTATTGCGTTCTAACGGTCTCACTTTCCAGAACTTTCTACAAGTTTATAAATACTGCCTATTTCCAACTAAAAAATACATTTCTCCTCAGGTGATCAACGGAGTGACTTCTGAGATAACTGCTGCTTTTACTTGAGAAGACAATTCTTTACTAATTTACTACTTTACATTGTGCAAATTACAACTGACAGGTAAGCTATAATATATTACATTTTATTATCAGGTCAGGTCAAACAAATAAAAAAATAAACTAGGATTTATGTAGTCATCATGTATGGCACATTTATGTGTATAGGCTCCCAAACAAAATTAAACAGAGCTTTATGTATAGTGACATCTGACACGCACATATATGTCTATAATGTATAGTTACATGTGACACGCACATATATGTCTATAATGTATAGTGACATTTGACACACACATTTCTGTGTATTGCCCCTTCATAGTGACATGTGACACGCACGTATATGTGTATAATGTATAGTGACATGTGACACGCACATATATGTCTATAATGTATAGTGACATGTGACACGCACATTTCTGTGTATTGCCCCTTCATAGTGACATCTGACACCGACATATATGTCTATAATGTATAGTGACATGTCACACGCACATTTATGTGTATTACCAATGCAACAAAATTAGCTTACAACAAAATCAGTAAACAACTACATTTTAATGACATTATATGTCATGTATACTGATATGTCACATGCACATATATGTGTATCATCTATAGTTACATCTCACACACACACATTTATGTGTGTTGGAACAAATAAATATAATGTTAATTTAACCATTTAAATTTGACTCATGTATACTGATATGTCACACGTACACAAAATAATTACATTAAACTATGTAATGTGCTTCATGTATGTGAGATATGTGTGTAGCCCCCAACAAAAATTAAGGTTAATTGAATTAATTTACTGCAATTCAATACATCAGATAAAGCTGAATCTTTCTATTTCGTTTCATATTCAAACAGACTCTGCATCAACAGCGTCTCTCAACAATTTGCACCGTGCACTGTGAAGCACAATCCCTTTTAAAGAACACCAACAAATTTGAAGAGGTAAGATACAAGAACACATTACATGCTCAAAAGGACATGCTTTGCTAGATGACAAATTATAAATATACAAATAACTATTTCACTTTCTTTTTCAAACAGACACTAAAAGAAGACCGGCGGATTAAGATTGGCAGGAGGGGACCGTCTGTCATTCAAAACTTCTATCAAGGTAAAGTATTAAGTATAAACAAGAAATAACCATGAGCCTTATTCAATTGCAACTTCCTCATTTGAATAGGGCTCTATATAAGCACATAACATTTTTTTTATACAGAACTTTTTAGTTACTGAAATTCTAACCACAATCAAGGTTTTCAATAACTAAAAACTTTGCTCAATAAATATGTTATGTGATTATATAGAGCCCTCTTCAATTGGCAAAATTGCAATTCAATGAGGACCTATATGTCTTTAATGGCCAAGGGCCTCACTGAAATGTGATTTGCCCATTTCAATAGGGCTCTATATAAGCACATAACATATTTTGGAAACAGAACTTTTTAGTTAATGAACTTCTAACCACAATCAAGGTTTTCAATAACTAAAAACTTTGCTCAATAAATATGTTATGTGATTATATAGAGCCCTCTTCAATTGGCAAAATTGCAATTCAATGAGGACCTATATGTCTTTAATGCCCAAGGGCCTCACTCAAATGTGATTTGCCCATTTCAATAGGGCTCTATATAAGCACAGAGCATATTTTTTAGGAAATTTTTCTTTTGTGAACACGTTCCTTTTGGATACAAGTTCACTAAATACAAAATTCCGTACAAACATATGCTCTGTGATGATATTGAGCTCTATTCCATTGGCCAAAACACAATTGAATAAGTAGCTCACAATATAACAAATGCAGTAACCAAAGGCCCTTATTCAATTGCTATTTTGGAAAATTAAATATGGCTATTTTAACAAATATATGTGATGTGCTTATTTAGAACCCTATTCAAATTTCTACATTGCAATTCAATTACGGCCTTACAGTACTATTATATTGTAAAAAATGCAATTGCATGAGGGCCAAACTATGCAACATATGGTACACACAAAGGCCCTCATTCAATTGCAATTTGCCCAATTGAATAGGGCTCTAAATAACAACATAACAATAGCTTAAAACTAAGGTTTTAGTTAATAAAAAAATATCAAAAATACAGTTTTTCAATGACTACAAAATTATTTTAACTAATATGCTAATATGCTATGTGCTCATTTACAGCACAATTCAATTAGCCAAATCGCAATTCAATGACACACAAACTGCTACACACAAAACAGAATTTCTTATTAAGGCCCTCATTCAATTGCAATTTTGCCAATTGAATAGGGGTCTAAATAAGCACATCACATATATTTTTTAAAGAAGTTTTTAGTTATTAAGCATCTATCCAAAAGCACGGTTTTCAATACCTAAAAACTTCTTTAAAAAATATATATTATGTGCTTATTTAGAGCCGTATTCAATTGGCAAAATCGCAATTGAATGAGGGACTAAATGTTTAACAACCTATAAGCCTTACAAATAACCAAAAATAAGAATAACAAAAGTGTTGTGCACCTAATAGCATTGTATAAAAAAACACACAAACTCATAGCAAACTATATTAACATTCTTCTTTAATGTTTAACAAATTATAACCTGTACAATCAAGAAGAAATTAGTTTTGCACAAGTGATGTGCACCAAACAGGATTGTCAATAACTAACACAAACACATAGCAAACTACATTAATTATATTATTTCATGTTTCACTAACTATAACCATCCAAATAAAGGTTAAATAAGTATACCACAAGTGGTGCGCACAAAACAGGATTGTACAAAAACTAACATAAACACATAGCAAAATAAATTCATATTCTTATGTAATATATCACAACCCACAAGCCTTACTAAGAACCTTAAATAAGAATAACAAAAGTCTTGGGATTGTACAGAAAGTTAAAAAAAATTTTTTTAAAATAAATAAACATAACTGATACAATACAGCAAAATTAATACATTTTTTACTTATTTAAAAGACATTTCACTCAAACAACATTTTCTATTTTACATTACAACAGATACTGCGTGAAGACAATCGGACGAGGACTTTTTCCACAGGACCGGACCGGACCATCGGACGAGGACTCGGACCAGACCAGCAGACGAGGAATTTCAACACAGGACCAGACCAGCAGACGAGGAATTTCAACACAGGACCACACCATCGGACGAGGACTTTCACCAACGGACAACAACATCGGACGAGGAATATCGCCACAGGACCACAATATCGGACAGGGGCTATCGCGACAGGACCACACCATCGGACGAGGACTTCCGACAGAGGACCACACCATTGGACAACGATTTGGAAACGAGGAGCAACAAACATTCGGATTTAAATCACACTTCAACCAAGGTAAACTATAATAACTACTAAAGAATAACACTAAAGAAACTGGTTTCAGTTGCATCCGTCTCAACAGAAAAATAAATTAATTAATTTACTATCTCACTTATTTTATTTAAATTGCTACTATGCAATACATAGCTCAATAACCACATCACTTTTTTTTTCAGCAAAGAAGTTTTGCAGTGGTAAATATCTATCCACAAACAAAGTTTTTAATAAATACAACCATTATTTTAAATAAATATGTTACATGCTTATTTACAGCAGTATTCCATTAAAAAAATTCTGAGCCACTGAAGACAGGAATTATAAATTTAACTAAATATCAATGATACATTCATGATTTGCCTTTTATTTCAACAATTGTGCACAATCATCTTTAACAGGAATTACAAATTTAAATATACACAATTACATTTATTTGTTTCCGTTTACAGATTAATATGGCTGATAACGAGACCAAAGAAGAGAAGAAAAGACGTCAAACTAGAGAAAGACAAGAGAGATGGGCCGCCCAGCAGACACCGGAGGAGAAAGAAATTAGAAGAGAAAAAGAACGCAAAAGACTTGCAAATAAAAGAATATCTGCTGCAAAAATGAAACATACAACCAAAATAAATAAAAAAATTATAAAGCATTTACAAACTGTTCCTAAAACATCAGATGACATTTTACAACATACCAGTCAAGACAGACCAAAAAAAAAAACTACCAAAAAAAAGCATTTACAAACTCTTACTAAAAACTTACAGGAAATTTCAACCGAACAAGTCCAACATATACCAAGAAAATGTACGAAAAAAACTAAACATTTAGAACCTGTTGTTGAAACATTTCATGACTTTTCATCTGATGAATATCAAAGTCAACATCCAATATGCATTGCAAATTGTCCTTTAATGAAGTCTTTAGCAGTAGAGGTTCATAGTTGTGGGGACATGACTACTCAATGTCAATTTTGTGAGGCTTATTATTTTAAACAGGAGAGACCCCGAGATGGACAATTTATTAGTTGTTGTCAAAAAGGAAAGTTCAAACTTCCAGAAAGGAAACAATTTCCAACCTATTTACTAAATATTCTGACTGAACCGACTTTTCCAAATTACAAAAATTTTAAGACAAACATAAGATCCTACAATAGTGCCATATCATTTGCATCTATGGGGGCAACATTGGCTGCTAATGTACCAGGACATGGTCCTTACTGTTTTAAAGTCCAAGGACAAATTTATCATCGCACTTCCCATTTACATCCAGAGGAAGGAAATAAAAGAAAATTCGCTCAACTATATGTCCTAGATACAATGGAAGCTGTTGACCAACGTATGCAGATGGAAGAAAATAAAAAATGCTTACCCACTGTTTTCATAGAGCTAAATAATATTATGGACAACAATCCCTACAGTAAAGCTTATAAAAAATTGGCAGAAGTAGAAAATGAACAACTACTTCATTCACAAACACATCAATTACCAATGCCGAAGGTTAATATGGTGCTTAAAAGAGACAGACATACTGATAAACGTCGTTATAACTTGCCAACAACAAATGAGGTTGCAATGGTGTTTCACAATGATGAAGGAGAACCACCATTTCAAAGAGACATACGAATATATCCTAGAAATGAGGACCAACCGTTTATTAATATGAGTATCTTAAGTCCAAATTTAGATCCAATGACATATCCCATCTTTTTCCCACACGGAGAAGCAGGTTGGCAACCAAAATTAACTCTTCCCAGTTACCCAAATGCTAAAGGCAGAATCCGAAATAATGTTTCTATGCTTGAATTTAAAGTAGCTCAAATTGCCATTCGCAATGTATTTAATCCAATTTTATGTGGTGGGAAACTAACACAACAATGGATTATTGATTCATATTTGCAAGTTGAGGCAAATAATTTAAACTTTATCAAATATCAACAAGATAAACTCCGTGTAGAACAATATTCTGGACTCATGGACTATGTTGCTGACGTGGCTACAAGCAGAGACATGACAGCTGGCAAAGCCATCATTTTACCATCTTCCTTTCAAGGATCTCCTCGGAATATGAGAGAAAGATACAATGATGCTATGGCTATTGTGACAAAATTTGGCAAACCCGATTTATTTGTGACATTTACATGTAATCCACAATGGCCAGAAATTACACTAAATCTACTTCTTGGACAAACTGCTTCAGATCGACCAGATTTAGTAGCCAGAGTTTTTAAGATTAAATTAAATGAATTAATACGTGACTTCACTATAAATCAGTTATTTGGCAAATGTCTTGCTTATGTATATACCATTGAATTTCAAAAAAGAGGCCTTCCACATGCACATCTTCTAATAATACTTCAAGAAAAAGATAAATTAGATACTTCAGACAAAGTGGATGCAGTCATTGTTGCTGAACTACCAGATCCAGAACTATATGGTAGACTATATGAGATTGTTACTCATCGCATGATTCATGGACCCTGTGGTGACCTTAATCCACAATCACCATGTATGGAAAATAATAAATGTTCCAAAGAATTTCCCAAAGATTATAGAGACAAAACCTATGCCAATTGTGATGGATATCCACTTTATAAAAGAAGAGAAGGAGATAGTGCCATTATTCGTGGGAAAAAAGTGGACAATAGATATGTAGTACCTTACAATCCACATTTACTCATGAAGTACAACGCCCACATCAACGTAGAAGCCTGCACTTCCATCAAATCAATTAAATATGTCTATAAATATATTTACAAAGGTTACGATGCAGCTACTGTAGTCGTCAAAAGTGCAGACAACCCTGAAAGTAGTGAGTTAGTACATGATGAACTTGCATCTCATGTAGATGCTCGCTATGTCAGTGCGCCAGAAGCTATGTGGCGGCTTTTAAAATTTGAAATGCATGATAGATCACATGCAGTATATAGGTTAGCAGTACATTTGCCACAACGACATTTAGTCTATTTCCATGCTGGAAATGAAATGAATGCATTGGCCCAAAGTGAAGATCGTCACACTACACTAACTGCATGGTTTGCATTAAATTCCACTGATGCTGAAGCAACACAATACTTATATATTGAAATTCCATATCACTATGTTTTTGTGAATGGATTATGGAGACCAAGAAAAACCAGAGGCAATAAAATTATTCCAAGAATTTACACAGTCAGTCCAAGAGATGTTGAACGTTTTTGCTTACGGATATTACTTTTAAATGTTCCTGGAGCACAAAGTTTTGAACACTTAAGAACTGTTAATGACATTGTATATGAATCCTTCCATTTAGCTGCAAGACATAGAAACTTACTCGCTGATGATACAGAGTGGGAAAGATGCTTAGAAGAAGCAGCACAATGTCAAATGCCGCGACAGATGAGAGAACAATTTGCTTTTATTTGTATCTTCTCAAATGCTCCAAATGCATTAGCTTTGTGGGAGACTTTTAAAAGTAATATGGCTGAAGACTTTATGCGACGATACAATGAACCCATTGCACACTTAAAAGCGTTAATGGAAATCCAAGAAGTCTTTTTAACTCATGGATTAAGTTGTGCAAGTTTTAATTTGCCTGATCCAGGTCTTATAGATGACATTAACTTTGAAGACTATGACATTCAACTACAAGCAGAAAGAACAGAAGAAAGACTTGCAACTTTAAATACACTACAATTGCAAGCATTTCATGCCATTAAAAATGCTATAGATGATGACATGGTGACAGAGCGTTATTTCTATCTTGATGGACCTGGCGGATCAGGAAAAACATATTTGTACAATTTATTAATGAGTTCAGTACGAGCACAAGGAAAAATAGCAATGGCGTTTGCCACTACTGGAATTGCTGCACTTTTATTAGAAGGTGGAAGAACTGTTCATAGTGGATTTAAACTGCCAGTGCCTATTTTAGAAAATTCTGTGTCAGATATTCGCATGACATCCTTACAAGCAAAGAAATTGAAGAAATGTAAATTAATTATAATAGATGAGGCCACAATGATGTCATGCTATGCCCTCCAATGTATTGACCGTTTGCTTCGTGAAGTCATGGATAATATTTTTCCATTTGGTGGAAAGGTAATGTTGTTGGGTGGCGATTTTAGACAAACATTACCTGTTGTTGTACATGGCAATCGAACTGACATTATCGAAACATGTATAAAGTCAAGTACAGTATGGAAACATTTTACCCATCTTCAACTGCAACAAAATATGAGATCAGAAGGCCAAACTGATTTCAATGATTGGCTTATTAAAATTGGAGAAGGCAGAACAGAAAAAATACTACATTTACCTGACGACACTGTAGAGATCCCACCTCATATGATTTGTCAACAAGATATTATATCGGCTATATTTGAAGGGAGCATAAATAACGAAGAATATTCCGAGCTTGCCAACCAAGTCATACTGACGTGTAAAAATAAAGATGCATTAATCCTCAATAATAAAATCTTAAAAAAAATTTATGCACCACAAAGAAATTATCACAGTGCTGATTCTGTACTTGCTGATGACAATGAAAGTCAGGCTAACTTTTCGACTGAATTCATAAACTCTTTAACTCCTTCTGGAATGCCACCACATATTTTGCAGCTAAAGAAAGGTGCAATTATCATGTTACTGCGAAATATGAATCCCAAAAAAGGCCTATGCAATGGCACAAGATTAATTGTTCAACAATTAAAGGACCATTTTATAGATGCTGAAATTTTAACTGGGACCCATAGAGGAGAGAGAGTTTTCATACCAAGAATAGATTTAGCACCAAGTGAAAGTAGTCTCCCTTTTATACTTCAAAGAAGACAATTTCCCATTATTATGGCATTTGCCATGACCATTAATAAATCACAAGGTCAAACTTTCAAATCTGTGGGTATTTTCTTGGAAGAACCAGTTTTTGCACATGGTCAATTGTACGTTGCATTGTCAAGGTGCAAAAATCCACAGGCTATTAAAGTTTACATTGAAAACAATGAAAGTCAAGGTGATTTATTAGAAGATGGACGTATTTTTACTAAAAACATTGTCTACTATGAAGTACTATAACTTTGAAGGATACTAATTAAAGATGCCAAGATTTTTTAAAAGCATTGCAAAATACATAACAATTGGTTGTTTAATTCAGTCATAATTAATGGAAGTCATGTTTATGAATGATTCGCCTCACAAAATACTTGCCTTGCATTGTTAGTAAAAATTATGTTAAAATGTTAAGTCACTATGTTAATGTTTCTAATGTTACAAGTTTAAAAAATATATTTTCAAGTTATTTCATTCAACATATTACAAAGTGGATGTTAAGAGGTCAAGCACCTTTTAAGTCACAATGTAAATATTGTCTGTTATCTTAAGATTACTACCTACATTAATGTTTATCGCCAATTTATGTGCTCAGTAATAAATTAGTTTAATTACGTACGTTTTAAGAAGAGTTTGACTGTATGCCTTCCTCTACATTCAATGTATATTCAAGTTAACAATTATTGTGATAGAAATTGAATTTTAATACTGATTAATTTAAATGTCAATTGTTTTTACATTCAAATGTTAATACTTTTAATAAAAAATTACTTTACAAAATGTATTCACTATGTTCATGTTTATAATGTTCAAAATTATACCAATGTTTTGTCAACTTCTAAACTTACATAAAAAATAAAGTTCAAGTTTAAAAATATATACTTTGATGGTTATTGCTTACATATATTTTAAACTTCATCTTAAAATTTGCAACGTTTAAAAAAGGATTTTTACTTTTGGCTTTCCTATTCATTCAATGTATATTCAAGTTAACAATTCTTCAGATACTAATTACATTTTAAAAAACCATTACATCAACATTTTACAAAAATACACGTTCATATTAAAATACTTACAAGTGTCAAAAATATATGTTAATAACTAAACAACTTGACAAACATATACATAACATTGCCGTCATTTTTTGACGGGCAAGTCGCTAGTCACATATATAGTTGTGAGCGTACGAGTTGTTGCTAACGCTGCGGGCTCGCGTAGCGAGTCGCGGGCCTCGCGTAGCGAGCCCGCGGCCAGCGAGGGCCTCAGTTGCTGGCTTGGAGCGCCGCAGGCGCTCCATGCCAGCACCTGAGGACCTCGCAAAGCGAGGTCTTCAGTTGCAGCAACTGCGACCCTTGCAAAATTTCAAAAAAAGTTTACGTCGCAACACATTACGACACTCGCAAACAACATACGACACACGTTCACACACATTACGACACTCGCAAACAACATACGACACACGTTCACACACATTACGGCCTCGCAACACTCGGACGCAACTCGCGAACATTAAAAAATTAAAAAAACAATACATACACACAGCACATACATAAAAACCTTACCTACACAAACAGGAAGCACCCAGGACCTCAAAAATGCAACTTACAACTTAATTGCACTCAAAATAAAAGAGTTTAGACACTAAATAGTTTGTTAAGCGACACAAAAAATGGCCGACGAATAAAACGAAAACGAGGCTACACACGCAAACACCATACGAGACACGTTACCACACATTACGACTTCGCAAACATCGGACGCAAAACGCCGACATACAAACATTTAAAACTTAAGAAAGACACACAACAAACACATAAAAAGATTACCTACAGCAAGAGGAACCAGCCAGCACCTCAAAAAAACAAGTTACACCTACATTTAAATCAAAATAAAACACTTTACACACTAATACCATCGCTAAGCGACAGAAAAAATGGCCGACGAACAAAACGAAAACGAGGCTTCAGACGTAACTATACTACACTTACTCGCAATAATGAAACACATACTTTGCGGAACGTATCACAATCATATTAAACACCATTTTGAACAGTAATACGCAGAAAATGGCGGATGGAACGCAAATTGTAAGCTGGAACGCAAATAGCGCATGCGTATTGCGTTCTAACGGTTTCACTTTCCAGAACTTTCTACAAGTTTATAAATACTGCCTATTTCAAACAAAAAAAAACATTTCTCCTCAGGTGATCAACGGAGTGACTTCTGAGATAACTGCTGCTTTTACTTGAGAAGACAATTCTTTACTAATGTACTACTTTGCATTGTGCAAATTACCACTGACAGGTAAGCTATAATATATTACATTTTATTATCAGCACAGGTCAAACAAATAAAAAAAAAAAATAGGATTTATGTAGTGACATGTATGGCACATTTATGTGTATAGGCTAAAAAAAAAAATACGGTTCATTTAACAAAACAACAAAAAAAACATAATTCAATATTAAACAGAGGTTTATGTATAGTGACATGTGACACGCACATATATGTCTATAATGTATAGTGACATCTGACACGCACATATATGTCTATAATGTATAGTGACATCTGACACGCACATATATGTATAGAATGTATAGTGGCATGTGACACGCACATTTATGTGTATTGCCCCTGCATAGTGACATGTGACACGGACATATATGTGTATAATGTATATTGACATGTGACACACACATTTATGTGTACTGCCCCTTCATAGTGACATGTGACACGGACATATATGTGTATAATGTATAGTGACATGTGACACACACATTTATGTGTACTGCCCCTTCATAGTGACATGTGACACGGACATATATGTGTATAATGTATAGTGACATGTGACACGCACATTTCTGTGTATTGCCCCTTCATAGTGACATGTGACACGGACATATATGTGTATAATGTATATTGACATGTGACACACACATTTATGTGTACTGCCCCTTCATAGTGACATGTGACACGGACATATATGTGTATAATGTATAGTGACATGTGACACGCACATTTCTGTGTATTGCCCCTTCATAGTGACATGTGACACGCACATATATGTGTATAATGTATAGTGACATGTCACACGCACATTTATGTGTATTGCCACTGCAACAAAATTAGCTTACAACAAAATCAGTAAACAACTACATTTAAATGACATTATATGTCATGTATACTGATATGTCACACGCACATATATGTGTATCATCTATAGTTACATCTCACACACAGACATTTATGTGTGTTGGAAAAAAAAAATATAAGGTTAATTTAACCATTTAAATATGAGTCATGTATACTGATATGTCACACGTACACAAAATAATTACATTAAACTATGGAATGTGCTTCATGTATGTGACATATGTGTGTAGCCCCCAACAAAAAATAAGGTCAATTGAAAAAAATTACACAACTATATTTAAATGACATTCATTTACTTCAATTCAATAGATCATATAAAGCTGAATCTTTTTATTTCTTTGAATATTCAAACAGACTCTGCATCAATAGCGTCTCTCAACAATTTGCACCGTGCACTGTGAAGCACAATCCCTTTTAAAGAACACCAACAAAGAAGAAGAGGTAAGATACAACAAGACATTACATGCTCAAAAGGCCATGCTTTGCTAGATGAAAAATTATAAATATACAAATAACTATTTCACTTTCTATTTTCAAA